>BLSH010248011.1:67838-78566 GCA_018402905.1 Glandirana rugosa | reverse complement strand
TAGAAACCATTTTTTTATTGGGTTTATTCATATATAATAAACTAGGAACACATTCAATATATCAGATGTTCGATACCACGGTTAGTAACTTTTAACTAGTGTGGACTAGTGTGGACTATATGACTACCGGATAGAGTAAAGAACTCTAGGATTGTTCGGTCCTTTCATGTTTATGGGGGGTTTACTGGGGAAAACCTTTCATCTGTAAGGTTCCATAAATCATTCTCCGTTCAACATTAAAAAAGGGTGTTAAGAAACGTTTTACTTCTATAAAAAAGAAAAAAAAGTGTTTTAACAGTAACATTGTCCAATAAACAGTGTATGTCGTATACGTATGGTGTTTAATGTGGGGTTTTGTGTAAGACGATGAGGAGCATGTTGAGCCTCTGTATGTGGCAAGGCTGTGAAAAAGTCTCAGACATGTGATATCGCCATACTCAGGAGGAGTAGCAGAATGTGTTTTGGGGTGTAATTTGTGGTATGCATATGCTGTATGTGACAAATAACCTGTTACAATGACAATTTTGTGAAAAAAAAGAAAAAATATCTTCATTTTGCAAAGAATTGTGGGAAAAAATTACAACTTGCCTCTTACTAAATACCTTGGAATGTCTACTTTCCAAAAGGGGTCATTTGGGGGGTATTTGTACTTTCCTGGCTTGTTAGGATCTCAAGAAATGAGATAGGCCATCAGTATATCAGGTGTGATCAGGTGTGATCAATTTTCAATGATTGGCACCATAGCTTGTAGACTATATAACTTACACAAGGATCAAATAATATATACTTATTTGGGTTATTTTTTTACCAAAGATAGGTAGCAGTATACATTTTGGCCAAAATTTACAAAGAAAAATGACTAATTTGCTAAATTTTATGAAACAAAGAAAAAGGCATTTTTTCACAAAATGTTCAATCTTTTTTTTTATTTATAGCACAAAAAATGAAAAAAAACCCTAGTGATTAAATACCATCAAATGAAAGCTCTATTTGTGTGAAAAAAGGACGCAAATTTCATATGGGTACAGTGTTGCGTGACTGAGTAATTGTCATTCAAAGTGTGATTGCGCTGAAAGCTAAAAAATGGCCTGGACAGGAAGGGGGTTTTCATGCCCAGTACTGATGTGGTTAATAGCGGTGATTACCACACCTGGGCTGTATTATTCAATTATTGTGTCTTATGCCTATCAGGATGTTTTTGTATATATACCAGTGTTTCTTGTACATTTCATGATTGTGACAAAGCACGTTAATCGTGTGAAAAGCGTTACTTTACTTGTGCCTGTGCTGTTTACATTTGCTTTTATAACCTTCTGTCAATAAAATATATTTGCATTGAGTTGAGTGTGCAGCCATTCCTCTTTCTCTACACTGATTTGCTGCTGCAGCGACAGGGTGAGCACCTCACTCAACCAATTATTTGGCACACCTGTCCTATACCTGTAGCAGCCTCCCCTTTGGTTTGCCTATCCTGTTCTAGTTAGTACCTATGTCTAGATCTCTCTTAAGGGTGTGTAGTTGACAATGGGGGTTTGTCTTTCCTCCCTCTTTTATACCATTTGTGATGTGCGGGGGTTTCCCCTTCTTTCTTTCCATTATGGCCGAATTTGCAGGTAACAATTGGGCCGACTTTGCGGACCATCTCAAGGACAACGCAACCGGATCCTCTAAAAATGATAATGCAGTTATGACATACTTTGCCCAACTTAGGACATTACTTGAACAGAAATCTAGGGCGTATTGGCATGCAACATATTTTAAACAATACATTGAGGCAAAGGTTATACGGGATTACGGGTACAAATATTTCCCATGATTACAAATCCCCCCGTGGATCTTAAGGATAGATGGGAACAAAACTTGAAGGCATGTTCTTTGAGCATGCTAGGCATGCTCAAAGGCAACTATGAGGGAGACGCTATTTGCATTAATGGTGAGGTTCAGATGATTGTAGTTAAGATGGTGAGTTATACTGAGTCCAATATCTATAAGAAGGAAAATGAACGACTTAAGGAACATCTAGAAAAATATAATCAACAAACTGCCAAAACCAAAGACAAAAAATTCACCATGGATCACATAGCATTCCAAACGGGTCGAGCCTACAAATGGCAGAATATGAGAAAAGGGAGAGGATTTGATCAGAGAATTGAGTATGACTCAGAAAATGATGCATCCGGATATTTCATCTGTCTCTTCAGCGTTCTCTTTTCAGAATCGATCCAACAATAGAGGATCTCAGTCAGGTTGACGTACAAGAGGGGACATAGAGGGAAAACTAATGGTGGGGAGTCATATATTTGCACCCTCCTTCCCACTAAATGCAAAGATCACCCCTCAGGTGAGAAACAGACGGCGAAAGTTCACTGACACATGGGGACCTTTGGAGGGGATGGGTCAGTTAGAAAGAAGGACACGCGTAGGGTCGGTGGTCCTCCTCCTCCCCCGCCACCAACCCCCTTCCCCGGAGATGCAACAGATTTTTTTTAGATCAGACAGATTATTACAAACCAACACTCTACAGGAGAAAATGGACACATATGTGCCCAGACCAGAGTAGTAGACTTAACCTCTTTTGATATTATCAGTTTAACCCTATATCATTTTACGTCTGAGAAACTGTCACTCCTAAGTCTGGGCTTGAATTTTTGCCCGGATAACAAGATAGATTTGTTTGATACTATTAAAGATTTACATTTGTTTGCTCGCAACTTACATTGCAACATGAGGGGGAGAAATTCAGGATTGAGGAACCCATGCAGGACTCGGGCATATATAGACAACGGGAATTTACACTGGCTGAGTGTCAGGCACTTAAGACTCTAAATGAACTGGCAAGTGAGAGTGGGGAGGTTAATTTTGAGGCACTCCTTCATGATGAAACTCCATCAAAGATTTGCATAAAAATACACCCGTGTAGACCGTATATGTCAGGTATGGGAATGACTCTTAACAAGCCTTGTTCACCAACCCCTCAGACAATACCTGCTTAGAGGTGTGGTTCACAAGTGCAAAATCATACTACATAACAAAAAGTGATTATAGATCACCAAGGCACTTACTGCAACGAACCAAGGTCCTTAAAACATAACTTTTATTAAATTAGAAAATTTCAGAAAATGGTTACAACTACTGTGGCAAAAAGGTTAAAATCTGACAACGTTGTCAAGTTCACAACCTGGACGCGTCCAATACTCATGCATCACCCGCCTCATGCATCACCATGCATACAGGTATGAAAACACAACCATGCATTAAAAATGTTGGAAAAAATCTCAATTAAAAAAGGCCCCTATGAACAGTTCTGTGTAATGTCTCTAGAATGGTTGGGTAACCTGGGTGCAATTGGCTAATAGTGCAATGAGATGCAAGAATTGAGGAGAGGGAAGAGTCATGTAAACCTGCAAGTAAATCTGCAAAACGCTGCTGGGTGGAGTGAGTGTAGGAATGCCACAACTTCACTGACAACACTGCTGCTTAGTAAATTCCCATAGGAGAAGCAAGGTTCAATTCAAACACAGCAAACCAAGTGGGTCTGTCAGAGATGACATGAGAGAGCCACCAATGGGCAAAGCAAACACTGACATCTTCTAACTAAAGTTCCCCTGCTACGGAAATTGTGGGACCTCGCCCCCTCTTGGTGGCAAAAAGTGCCAGGAACTTAAAAGACAGCCTGGTACACTCTGAGTATCAGAGGTCAGGCACCCCAAATTGGCTTACCTCTCAAACCATGAAACCGGGTATGTATAGATGTGGAAGGTGTATCTGCCCATTGGTGGATAAAACAACCTGCTTCTCCAATGCAAGAAACTCTAGAAGTTATAAGATAAGACATTTTATCAATTGTCTTACCTCTTGAGTCATCTATATGATTACCTGTCCCTGTAAAAAAGTCTGTATAGGGAAAACAAAAAGACCACTAAAAGTGCGTATAGCTGAACACGTCAGTAGCATTAAAAATTACAAGGATGGTGATGAGAGACCCCTTGCCATATATTTTCATCAGTTCCACCAGGGTAACCCAACCTTAATGAAGGTGAAGGGTAACTATGCCTTTCGACTGCCAGCTAGGAGGGGGGATTTTGACACCATATTGCTCCAGAAGGAGAAAATGTGGATTTTCCTTCTGGACTCTATGGTGCCGAATGGACTCAACACTGAATGTAGTCTGTCGGTGTTTTTGAAACCATAGAATAATGATTGATAACTACTAAAGGGGTCACTTTTTCTCCTCCTCTTCCCCCCCTTTCCCCCCTCCCAAAAATCAAACCCCCCCACCCCCTTGTGTTTTTTTTAACAGATTTGGTTAATACACATATCAGCTGTACATAACTAATAACTAGTGGTCCCGTCAGGCTTGTTTTGAAGTGAGGTCATCGCACCTATTGGGTCAGATACCCAATATAACAGGACCAATATAGGGGAGAGTTTTTCACCAGGTTATGGTTACCCCCAAATGGGGGGGATAGCGGAGCGGTGGGTGAACTTAGCATACATGCCTAGATGGATGGAATATATACAGTAGGTGTCTTTAGGTATGTTGTGGCACTGGATAAATGCTTTTAATTGGTTTGAGGTTTGCCCGGCTCCCACCGCAATTATTAGGGTTACTGTTGAAATGATATTAGTCTGGTCCAAATATATGAGTAGTATACATTTAGGATTTCTCAATACTGAGCGATGTAAATCACCAAGAACCAATATCTAAGTGTGTGTTGTGGACTGTGGTGAGCATCATTGTGGGTCTAACTGATTATTTAAGCATATCATGCTCCAGCCCCTCCTTAGCTCAGAGGAAGTCTCAGAGGAAGTCCATGATTGGACGGGCAAAATGTGTCAGTGGGACCACAGCCCCAGTGACGCATCCTGACCCGCCCCCTACCTCGTGGATGCTGTGGCGTTTGGCCCCGTGAATTAACCGGGGCTTGCCCAACGCGGATGCGCAGTTGAAGGAAAAGCAATACGCTACAGTGGACTTAGGAGATAATGTGAAGCTGCCCCATGATTTGAACCCTCTGCGATCCCTGCAATCAGCGGTGAGGTGAACGGTGAGCATATCTGATGGCACCGCCATAGATGTTAGCAAACTGGACAATATATCCCAGTATTGAATGACTAGCACGGTGATGCATGAGGCGGGTGATGCATGGGTATTGGACACGTCCAGGTTGTGACCTTGACAACATTGTCAGATTTTAACCTTTTTTGCCACAGTGGTTTAACCATTTTCTGAAATTTTCTAATTTAATAAAAATTATGTTTTGAGGACCTTGGTTAGTTGCAGTAAGTGCCTTAGTGATCTATAATCACTTTTTGTTATGTTTCATGATGAAACTCCAGACATGGTTCTTGAAAATGATCTAGCCCAAAAAAAATATAAAAACAAATCCCTAAAGTTTCCTACATCTAGACACCCTCGAGTTGACCTTTTTCTCCAACTGGTCACAGCAGATCTTGAATCTGCCGTGTCTGGTGGAGGGAATCGGATGCATCACCAGGACATACATAAAGAAGTGCTATGTAAACTGAAAGAACATCAGGATTTGATTATTAAACCCTCTGATAGGGGGGGAATATTGTCCTTATGACACAAGAATCTTATATCAGAATGTGCGAAGATATTTTGGCAAATAAAGCATGGTATAGAAAAATTTCTCCGTTGTTGATTGGAAACTTCCAAATGGAGTTTTTCAATCTGGTTAATCTGGCCTTTGAAAAACGTTTGATCACTAAAGAAACTAAAGATTTTTTTATCATCCCCTCACCTGTTATACCCACTTTTTATGCGCTACCTAAGATGCATAAGAACTTACAACAGCCACCTGGACGCCCTATTGTTTCAGGCATAAATAGCGTGTCCTCCAGGGCCAGTATCCTGGTGGACAACTATCTACGTCCCCATGTAGAGAGTTTGCCCACCTTTCTCAAAGACACTATACACCTATTGACGTTCTTGGAAGGAATGCAGGTAGAGGCTGATACACTATTGGTTTCAATAGATGTAGAAGCCCTCTGCTATATCATTCCGCACCATAAAGGGGTAGAGATGGTTAAAAGCTTCTTGGATGAGAGAAGTACAGATGACTATGACTACAATAACTTTGTCTTGGACCTGTTATGTTTTATTCTGACACATAACGTTTTTTTGTTTGATGGCTCCCACTACCTCCAGATGCAGGGAGTGGCTATGGGGCCCACGTGTGCCCCATCCTGTGCCAACCTGTACCTGGGGGGTGGGAGCAATCTATTTTTGGCTCTGAGGATTTGTCAATGTACCTTTGCCACGTGTTATTGTGGCGGAGGTATATCGATGACATCACCATTTTTTGGACAGGCCCTAATGATCGCCTTACTGAATTTGGGGCTAGACTCAATTCTAATCAATTTAACCTCCATTTTACATACAATGCAGATATGTCAGCACTACCCTTTTTGGACCTGACAATCACTAAGATGCATCTATCGGCACCAGCCTATACAGGAAACCAATGACTGGCAATTCTTTGCTGCACGCCACTAGTGCCCACCCTAGATATATGGTCAGTATTTGTGGGTGCGCTGCAATTGTTTGAGTGACTCTGATTTTGTTATACAAGCTTGAGCATTACGAGATAGATTTCTCAAGCGTGGCTATAGCCATAATTCTTTTTTTAATATATTCTAACTGATCTATACGATCAAGTGGTGTTTTGTTTTATTTGGTATAGTCTCCTTTCATTTGGATGCGAATTCCTTTAATCAAGCCCTTTTGTCTCCTCTTTTTCCCCCTCCTCCCCTTTATGGCAGGATCATGGTGGTGGGAGTGAGGTGTTTTGACTGTTAATGATAAGCAAACTACTTGGGCTGTGCTGTTTAGGTGTGTATACTGGTTGTTTAGCGGTGATATGTCAGCACTACCTGTTAGAAGATGGTGCGGAGGGTTAATACATTTGGTTGTTGTTTCCTCTAATTCTTAGAGGAACAGCTCTATTTAAACTTCCTGCTTCCTGTAAGCAGATGCTGCCTGATCTTCAGCGTGTGCCCTGTTTTCCTGAGTGTTCTGCTACCCATTATCTGATTCCTGTGACCCGGCCTGCCTGACCTTGCCTGAACTCTGCCTGTACCGACCCCTGGCTTGCCTACGACCATCCGACCGCCTCATCCTTCTGTACCTCTGCTGCCTGCCCGTTGCCGACCCTGCTCGTCCCTGACTCTGCTACTGTGCCTGCGACCATCCGGTCCCAACAAGTATCCTGCTCTAAACATCAGCACCCTTCCAGCACATCTCCTGTCCGCTGCTGACGGATACTCCTGGACTTCTACAGGCACTCTTACCCCACCGTGCTCCTGTGGCCGCTGTTCCCAACTCCAGCGGTCCCACGAACCGGAGTCGTAGGAGAGGCCACCCCCGACCGTCAGGCTCACTACCAGGTACCTAACACTACCCTTTTTGGACCTGACAGTCACTAAGTCCCCGGATGCATCTATCGGCACCAGCCTATATGACTGACAATTCTTTGCTGCATGCCACTAGTGTCCACCCTAGACATATGATCAGAGCTATCCCATGCGGTCAGTATTTGCGGGTGTCCTACAATTGTTCGAGTGACTCTGATTTTGTTATACAAGCTTGAGCATTACGAGATAGATTTCTCAAGCGTGGCTATAGCCACAAATCCCTATAAAAAGCCTACAAGAGGGCCCTGGAAAGTCCCCGTGATCTATTGCTCTTTCAAGGAGAAGAGATTAAAACACATACCAATATTCGCCCGATTCTTAAATTCAATAGACAAAGCGATCATGTATATAAGATTCTATGTAGGCACTGGTATATCTTGACTGAGGATACAATGATTAGACACGTTATCAATCCTAACCCTTGAGTGACATGCAAGCGTAATCGATCATTAAGGAATTCGCTTACTACCAGTCATTTTGATAGACATCAGGTGATGGATAAATGTGGGACTTGTCCTATGGTTACTTTCAGATGTGGCCACTGTGAATATTGTTGTTTCATTAGACCAACTAGTGATCCCATTCAAGTGGGACCCACATGTATTCACTTTAAGCATTTTGCTAACTGTGAAACCAAAGGCTTTATGTACCTACTCAAAGGTGGATGCCCGGCTGTCACGGTCCTGGTGGTGGAGTCTGGCATGTGCAGGGAACAACCACTCTTGCGCACCCGATTCAGGGGTCCCTGGTAGAGCAGACAGGGGACCCGTGAGTGCGGGATGGCACGAGGGCCGGATGGTCACTGAAGGTGGGGATGTGAGGCTCTGGATGGTCGTGCAAGTCAGAAGAGTGGTCTTTCAGGCTGGGTCGGCAACTGGCAGGCAGGCAAGGTACAAGGGGTTCAGGCGGAGAGTGGTCAAGTCCAAGGAGGGTTCATTAACAGACTGGCAGCAAAGGTACAGAAGGGTCAGGCAAATAGATGGTCGTGGATAGCCGGGTCGGTGCTGGCAGATAGGTAGCAGGTCAGACCAAGCTGGGTCAGTACACAGGAACAGGAACTACACAGGAAGCAGGTTACAGGCAGGAGAGCTGAGGCTCACAGGTACTCAGATGCTGTAGAACGGACAGCACTTGCTGACAGGAGCAGAAAGTTCAAATAGAGCTGCCCAGAACCGCCCCCTCCGGGAACGCGAGGAAACAACAATCAACTGCAAACAAGTCCACAGCACAATCTTCTTCCTAACACCGGCCTTTTACGTTGGCAAGACTAAGCGTATGTTTTGGCAGTGAATAAAGGAACACGTTGAGGACATCAAAGATGGGATCCCAGAGAGCCCTATTGTGAGACACTTTGAGGATTGCGATAGGTGCACTCTGGATGATTTGTGCTTTACAGCTATTGACCACATCCATCCGAATCCCAGGGGTGGGGACTTTGATAACCTCATTTTGAGGTCTGAGTCCAGGTGGATATACACCCTTAGGGCTACTCACCCCCCCGGCTTGAATAGTCACATTAGCTACGCCCCTTTTTTGTCTAATTAATGTCCATGTGCCTTGGTAAACATATATAGGCCAAGAAGAGTCATCTGATTTGTAGCTTTTCACACACTTATATGTGAGGAGTGTAGCCTCCTTTTGTTTTTCATCATCCACCTACTATGCTAGAATGTGCGCCACAGACACACGGGCAACACAATATTAATTCAAATAATTTATAATTTTTCAATTAGAATTTTTTTTCCCTTTATGGCGGGATCAAATATATATATTTTTTATTGTGTACATACTTGGAGGTATCGCTATTGGGTCTCCATTGGCATAGATTTAATTAATATATTTTAACTGATCTATACGATCAGGTGGTGTTTTGTTTTATTTGGTATAGTCTCCTTCCATTTGGATGTGAATCACTTTAATTGTTCTCTTTTTCCCCCTCCTCCCCTTTATGGCAGGATCATGGTGGTGGGAGTGAGGTGTTTTGACTGTGAATGATAAGCGAACTACTTGGGCTGTGCTGTTTAGGTGTGTATACTGGTTGTTTAGTGGCGGAGAGGATTGTATTTGTCTGCACTGCTCTGATGACTAGGCAGACTTGAGTTTGAAGCTTGGCTCTGCAGCTTCTGCCCTTTTTTCCCTCCGGGTTAGTTTTTCATTTACTTTTTGTTGGTCTCTTTTTTCTCTGGTTATTCTGGATTGCTGGGCTCTGCTTGGGTTGCTGTTTGTTTCTTCCCTTGTGTGTGGAAGTCAGCTGGCATTAATCCACACAGGTATAGAAGCTGTTTGATTGGCCAATGGGGAGAGGATCCGCCCAGCATCCCATGGGATGCACCCTCCTTCCCTTCCACTTGCTGTATTTAAATGGTGGCTGGAGGTTGTACCTGCATTGGGGTATCTATATGCTGGTGCGGTTTCCTTGGGAGAACCAGATGGGTGCTTCTTTTGGCTAGCTGTCTTACGGGGGTGAAACAAAGTTCCCTTCAGAAAGGGAGAGGTGTATGGCGCTCACCTATACTTAACAATAATAAAATATATATGTGCTTATATGCTTTTTGAAGCCGGTGAAAAAATAAAAAAAGATAAAAAAACAATAAATAAACAGTATGGCCTATTGTCAGGTTATGCAGCCGACCTCAATCGCAGAGGGAGAGAACCGTCTGATTAGTACATAGAATAAAGATATCCTTCAAAAGAAGGAGAGAGGTTTAAGGCGCTTCCCTGGCCAATACAACTTATTGAAAAATATATAAATGGTGTGTTTAACCTTATAAACCAACATAAAACCTTTACAGGTAGATAATATAAACAACCTTTGCAGGCAAATGACACAGTGGTTACTTTGTAACAATCACAAATAAGGCTTCAATACCCCAGAGAACAAAAACAAAACTGGTATGTGTCCTTTTAACCACTTGCCGACCGCCGATCGGCATCTGACGGCGACAAAGTGGCACGTTCCCGCAAATCGCCGTCATACGACGGCGGCTGCGGGAACGTGTATAGTGAGCGCGCGCGCGCCGCCGGAGGCGCGCCCGCGCGCTCACTGTGTCCAGGGGGGGCCAGGGAGCGGGTGCGGCGGCTTCGATTGCCGCCGGCCACCTGCGATGCCCCCCCCGGAACGAATGAGCGGAGGTCCGTGTATGTAAACACGGACCTCCGCTCTGTGTGAGGGGGAAGGGATGTGATCACAGCCTTCATTTACGTGAAGGCTGTGATCGCTTTCCTTCCCCAGATAGGCAGTCCCCCTTACAGTTAGAACACGCCCAGGGAACATAGTTAACCCTTAGCGCG
>BLSH010248011.1:19561-67769 GCA_018402905.1 Glandirana rugosa | reverse complement strand
AGGAAAGTAGACACTAGCCACATAGCTACCTCTATCTTTTGTCCCTTGAAATTGGTGAAGTCGGGGCCTTCCTAAAGGTCGAAATCCTGGCCTCGGGAAAAACGCTAAGCCGCGACGCAGCGAAATTGACTGTTAACGCGCCAGCACGCCGCAACATGGGTTTGCTTTAAACGCAGGAAAAAAAGGGTGTTTGTCTCGAAAGAAAACCACCATAAACTAGTGGCGACGCAGTAAAGACTAGTGGCGATATTTGTTTTCTTCTCGCTGTTAAAACGTTTTTTTGAGTGTAAAGAATGAAAAAGGATTTTATGTTTAGGTTTTTTTTTTATATTTTTTTGTAAAAAAAAGTGGCAAAAACCGGCTAAATATAAGAAGGAGTATAAACGCTATTTTTTTTAGCAACGCCGCACGACCGCGCAATTGTCAGTTAAAGCGACGCAGCGCCGAATCGCAAAAAGGGCTCCGGTCCTAAAGCTGGAAATCCTTCCGGGGCTGAAGTGGTTAAAGTTCCCTGTTTTCTATCTCCATCGATACACCGATCACAGATGAAAGGAACTCACTTTCTGACTCTTCAGGCTGTTTTTTGCAGTTTTCTCCAATCCCAAGCTCACCTCATGCAAAGTGATAAAGATTCACATAGCATAACATCATTTGGGTGATGCCAGAGAATATTAAAAGCTGTATTTCAACTCACATTTGTTGGTGCCGCACTTCCTGATGATGTGTTCAGATTGGAACACGAAATGCATAGAAGCAACGCCCGTGTCTGAAGTCACTTCCAGCTTTGTGAGCCAGATGGTTCTGATATCCTCTATGAGTGGAGCGCACGCTGTGGAGACACCTGCTTACTAAAATAACACATGCGGAGACGATCCGTGCCGATCAAGCGGCACCAACAAATGTGAGTTGAAATACAGCTTTTAATATTCTCTGGCATCACCCAAATGATGTTATGCTATGTGAATCTTTATCACTTTGCATGAGGTGAGCTTGGGATTGGAGAAAACTGCAAAAACCAGCCTGAAGAGTCAGAAAGTGAGTTCCTTTCATCTGTGATCGGTGTATCGATGGAGATAGAAAACAGGGAACTTTAAAAGGACACATACCAGTTTTGTTTTTGTTCTCTGGGGTATTGAAGCCTTATTTGTGATTGTTACAAAGTAACCACTGTGTCATTTGCCTGCAAAGGTTGTTTATATTATCTACCTGTAAAGGTTTTATGTTGGTTTATAAGGTTAAACACACCATTTATATATGTTTCAATAAGTTGTATTGGCCAGGGAAGCGCCTTAAACCTCTCTCCTTCTTTTGAAGGATATCTTTATTCTATGTCTTACGGGGGTGTTATACCCCTGATGGCTCCCATCTTGTTTTGGTCCGGCATGGGTGCACTATAAGATAAGTGCTGGCTTATGGCTGGATTGTGTTTCAAATGTGTTTATTATGTAGTTTGGATCAGGCATGACCCTATATTTGCTCTCCCATTTATGGGACCTATTGTGGCCCTGGCTGCCGTGGTCCAGGAGAGGACACACGTGATTCTAGTTGGTCGCCTTTTGAGACAGGAGTTCAGGGGGGATATATATATTCCCCTGTTTCTTCCTCCTTTTTTCTCATTCACTCCCCCTTTCTTTTTGGGCTTCTGATGGAGAAATACACCTTGACTGAGACCAAGGTATGTGGTGTTTTCCTGATTACATTTTTGTTGGACCAGTTTACTGTAGCAAGTTATTTTAGTAACTCAAACTCATTATTTATATGGTTGTATATCCTTTTTCCTATAGCTTTCAGCTGGTTGAAAGTTGCTGTGTGGGGACTTATATGGCTGACAGCTTTTGCTCCTGCTCCGTCTCTGATCTCCCCTCAGTTGTGATGCCCCCGACTATGATATACTGCTGCTCTTTTTAGGTGAGTAGGTGTTGAGGGCTGTGGGTTTTGGGGTTTTTTGTTTTTCCTCTTTATGGCAGGATCAAACATTATTATTGTTTTCTTTTTATTCCCTGAAGTGTCTAGTGGACAGGAACTTTTTGATCTGACTCTGTATTCCAATGTATATTATTGTACTGTGTTTTTTTTTTTAATTATTTGTAACATTGTTGTGATTTGTACCCATGTTTTTCCTGTGATTAATATATGTGTACATCACATTCAGTTGTTTCAAATTAAAAATGGAGCTTTGAAGAAGCGGATTACATATATTTGCTATCCATATGGAAACACCAATTCTTACACCTTTCATGTATTTATGGACCAATTTTATTATCTTGAATATGTGCTTTTTGTATATGTCTTTTATATATATATATATATATATATATATATATATATATATATATATATATATATATACTGTATATATATATGTATTAATAAACTTGGAAACAATTTTATATTTAATGTTTTTTTTCTAATCTATTATGGACCTTTAGAGTAGCCTAGTAAACTCCTAATAAGCTCTCTAATTCACTCTGTACTTGGTCACAGATGTACTTAGTCACTTGAGGCAGGCTCAACTGACCTTAAATTATTCCATCAGGTCTATGTGGGCCTGGTATTAAGAGCATCATAACCTAGCCCAGAACTAAAAGGAAGGGGAAGAAGAAGCAAACATAAATAGTGTTACTGGGGTAGAATACTCTTGGGTGTGTAAGTGTCTTTAATCTGGGTACAAGGAAAAGAACTTTCGAAAATAATAGAATGTACAATTGTTAAGGATAGTTCAGCATGATCCAACATGTGGGTAACCTCAGTAACAAACCTGTAATCTGCCAACAGGGCTGCTATGGGACGCTAGATATCCTCATCATTCCAGGTCAGAAAAAACAGGGCAGCAATGGGCAGCAAGCAGGGATTGCAGGTAGTGCAATAAACCTGAGTGCAGAACTACTCAGTGGGAGGTCTTCCAATGCACAGGTGAAGACAAGGATCTAGGGCCCCGGTCTGTAACCATATCATCCAATCCTCTCCGCATCTCTCCCTATGGCATTGCAAGCGGGGAGTCACCTCTTGCTGAGTATGGATCCAGGGTTCTGATTGTATGAAGGAGCTGTACCACTTTGGAACAGCTACCACCGGGATGGCCAAGGTATCACAAATGCTTGTAGATCCACAGGTGTATGCAAGAATGCCATATGGTTTACCACCATCGCTGTCAAGCGGAAAGGGAACTTCCATGGATATAGAATATGTCTGTCCTGCAAGACATGAATAAGGGGGCAAAGTTCTCTTCTATGCTGAAGTGTGATGGCAAATAAATCTTGGAAAATTTGAACGGGAGAGCCCTTATGTTGCAGCTGCCCTTGGTTGCGAGCTTGTCGTAGTATGTCCTCTTTCTGGGTGAAGCTGACCAGACAACACACCGTGTCTCTAAGGGGATGAGTGTCCTGGCCTCTGGGACTGAGAGCCCTGTTGCATCTATCCATCTCTATGGGTGTATCCTGTGGTCTACTTAGGAGTGTATTGCAGATTGCCCATACTGCTCATTGTAGCTGAGGGCTTTCTACCATTTCTGGGATCCCCCTAATTCATAAATTGTGCCTCCAGCCTCTATTATCGAGGTCCTCAATGTGGTGATGCATCTCAATGAGATGTTGGGTGGGGGTACTGGTGACTTGTTGTACCTGTTGTATAGCTTCCCCATATGTCATGGCCGCCAATTCCACGTTCTCTAGGCGGAATGCCGTGGCTCTGAGATCCGTCATGAGGTCTGATATCACTGTGGATAGCGTATTTTTTATCTCCATCGCCACTAACTGTAGGTCCGCCAGGCTGAGGAGCGGTGAAGACTGCAGGTTATGCCTGATGGCGCCATTTTGTCCCATAGGATCAGGTGAGCTGAACTGGCTGGGCTGGCTGGCAGTGTCACGGTATGAGGCCTGTGTGTCTGCCTGCTGGGAGCGGAATATCACTGGAATAGTTTGGCTGAGCTGCGTGGTCGGGTCCGGTTGGGAGCAGGTGACAGGGGCACTTCTCCCAGCCATCTCCTCACTTGTGCACTGAAGCTCCTCGGTCCGATGCTGGGCCATGCCCCCCCGAAATGCTGGCATTTTTAGTACACATTCATCTATCTTGGAATGGGACTCTGAATATGTAATATTTACTCTGTTGGATTTTGATCATCTGGTGCAAGTATTATGAAATCTGTCTATCTGAAGTCAATAAAATGCAACTCTGTGGAAGAACCGATTGAGTGCTGCGGAAAATTAACCATCATAATAATAATATCTAAATAATAACATTCATTCATCCATTACTCCACTACTACATCACTACATGTTACAGTGCAAGAAACATGCCAATAAGTAAAGAGAATAAAGTGCCAGATAGATGAACTCATCAGAGTGCTCTTCTCCTTAGATTGTCCGGTCAGAGAGTCAGGTGGGGAGGAGATCTATAATTATAAAGTCACTTTCAATAGAGAAAGATTGTGTCCCTACTTTTGCCAAGAAGTACTGTGCTGTGTAGAAAATCTCTGTAAAACTTTGGACTGGCTAGATAGAAAGACAAATCCTTTGGCAGGTAAACAGCTCTTATGTATTTTCTTTTTTTTACATTTTTTAATTTTTTTTTAATGTATTTTCATTTGTATATGTGTTTAGAACTGAGAGTAAAAAAACCTGTCTCTGCTCAACCAGCCCAAAAACATAAAAATAGCCTACTGTATGTATCACAAATAGCAAACAATCTTATTAGTTAAACCACAAATGTGTTTTTAAAACAATGACTTACAGACACAAACACTAAAAAAATAAGCCAAGTCCACCTCTTTTAGACCCATGAATAAGACCAGCATAACAGCGGTATGTGGCAATTATTCAAAAATAAATCTAGTGTTGAGGCTTATACCCTCCAGTCCACAAAACCTCTTAAGAGTGAATAGATTGTGCACCTATAGAGGTCAAGATATAAACTGTCAATGCTCATGGGGCAAAATGTGTATATCCCCAATGTCAGTATGCTGCATATTTGGATCCAGTAGTGGTGAGGATTTCTTGTCACATAAACAGTGCTGAAGATCTCCTAATGGTATTTGGACAACCCAAAATAGGGAAAATGTTTGCAATGGTCTAGAGGAGGTATGCCAGACAGGATGGTTGTGTACACACAATGTAGAGCCACTAAAAACACTCAGTAGAATATCCACTCCTGTATGTCCTCCCTCACATTGTGGCACCTGGCTGCAGAATGCAAACTGGCAGCCCCAACCCCCTAGGGACCATTTGTAATCCAAAGGTTGTGTATAAAGTATTGCATAGCTCCCAAGTTCTTATGGTGCAAGGTATACTTATCAGATCCAGAAATGTGGCCAACTCCTTGATGGTGCAGTGATCAGTATTCCATTGCAGGGTACATTCAAAGCACTGACAAGTGGGTGCCATCAAATGGTCAATGGGGTCATGAGGAATGGACTGTGGCAAAGCCTAACCGATTTTGCTGGTCATCGCCGGCTGCGTCGGAGGCTCAATTGAGTGCAGTCTGTTTTTTTTTTCATTCTTAGTTCTAATTATGCATTTACCAATGTCTTCCACTCCATACATTCTCCCCCTCACTTGAGTTTGACAAAGCTCAGTTATTTAATTAATTTGTTTTTTTTTTTTACTTTTTTGATCATTATTATTTCGTATTAGGCATTACCTTGAGGGCGCCTTCACATTGTAGTATTTCATACTTATGTGTTTGCCTGAAGCTCAGCTTTGAAGGCTTTTTTTCCTGAGTAGAGGTTCCTTCCAACCATAGAGTTAAGCTCTGATAAAGGAGGAAGTCGCATATTCTTGAAACATGTTGGAAACCCTATAAAAATATTTGCATTTTAAGATTTCTCTACTATTGAAACCTTGTTGGTCTCTCTTCTTTTCTTTCACTTGATTACAACATTGAAATGTAAAATTAAGCAAATAAGCAATAGATTCCTTCCTTTGCTTTGTGCAGAACCTGTTCACAGTATTGATATTGATGGTTAAAGCAGAGTTCCACCCAAAACTTCTGCTTTAAGGTAAGGTGACCCCCCGATATGCCACAACTGGCATGTCATTTTTTTTTGGGGGGGGAACAGGGTCCCAGGTCCCCTTCCTCTCCTGGCGCCGTGGAGCTGGAAGGAAGTTCACCTTCCTCCCGCACCCACCCGGTGATCTTCTGGGACACGTTACAGGTCCCAGAAGATACGCCGGCCATTCACAGAGCGCAGTGTGACTCACACATGTGCAGTGCGCTCCCAGTGTTAAAGCCAAAGCCGGGCACCCACACTTGTGATGTCGGCGCCGTAGAGGAGAACGGGGAGAAGAGCGACGCTGCAGGCAGCTGTATCGCTGAAGCCTGGGACAGGTGAGTGTCCGATTATTAAAAGTCAGCAGCTACACTTTTTGTAGCTGCTGACTTTTAATATGGTGGAACTCCACTTTCAGCTACCCACTCGATCAAGTAACAAAAAATGGCTATACATCCCGTTGTGTCTGTAAGTTTCAGTGACTAAGGCTTTCTCTAGTAGCAAGAACCTGGTTAACTCTTCCTATTTGTATACAGCAGTCTGTTGCTGACTGGTGGTTTTTATTGTTCATGGCCAGAAATTTAACAGCAGTTCTTATAAATTATGGGAAGCAGAATGCCCACTCCAGTCTCTTGGTTAGTGCACTTGTAAATCTCAAAAATCTTACATACATAACATACATATGGAGAACATGAATGTAATAAGTGGCTTATGTTCTCACTTTCTTGAAGTACAGCAAGAAGATGACAGTAAGTGGCATCCCACCATAAGATAGACATGGTGTGGCAGAACATCTTAAAGGCCATTCTGTTACTACAGAAATGGGGTAATGGCTAAGCATGACGTTCCCATTTTTTAATATATTTAATTAGGTTTATATTTCATATGTTACTAATTTTCACAAATAACTTTACTTTGCATCGAATACACCATATACAATCAAAGCTATTAGCAGTCTTGGCACAGTCTGACTTCTTTTGCCTAATAAATCATTAATTTAAGTCACTTCTCATAGAAAAAAAGGATATGCTGTACATATTTCAATGACAACAAAGTGCAGAGTAAGATGACCTTTTCATTTAATAACCTCAGAGGCTTTTTACTCTTTATCTACTCTAATAAATATGCTACATGCCCTTGTGTCTTGGATCAGAATAAATAAAACTGTATTTCTTTAAAAATATAAAGACACCTATTAGCATATGAAAGTGTAAAGCAAAAAGTATATTATATTATACAATTTTCAATGTAATAAAAATTAAATTTAAAATAAAATTAAACGTAACCACTTGAAGGCTGGACATTTTCTGGCACTTTTTTTTACATATGAAAATCTTTTTTTTTTTTGATAGAAAGTTAGTTAGAACCCCCAAACATTATATATTTTTTTAAAGCAGAGGCCCCATAGAACAAATTGGTAGGTTTTGCAATTTTTTTGTCACACGGTATTTGCGCAGCGGTTTTTCAAACATAGTTTTGGGAAAAGATACACTTTTTAAAAATTTTAATGCAAAAAAACACAATACATAACCCAATATTTTTCATGTCACATCGAATAAATAGATACCAAACATGTCATGCTTCAAAATTGTGCATGCCAGGACAATGGTGACAAACAATGTAAATTTTACTATCCATAGGCGACGCTTTAAAATTCTTTACAGGTTACCACTAGACCTAGAGGAGGTCTAGTGCTGCAATTACTGCCCAGGATCTGATGTTCAGGGTGATACCTCACATGTGTGGGACGATCGCGGTTTGCTTGCGTTCGGGATGAAGCACGCATTTGCCTTTGCGCTCTAGCACTGGGGGACGGGGACACTTTAATTGTTTTTTTTTAAATTCTTAATTTATATATTTTTTTTATTTTTACACTGTTGCTTTACATTTTTTTATCACTTTTATTGCTGTCACAAGGAATGTAAACATCACTGTGACAGCAATAGGCACATGACAGTTACTCTTTATGGAGACATCTGGGGTCTATAAAAGCATTCAAAATGTGAAGATCAGCATTTTTGAATACTCTTACATTTTTTAAACTGGCGCCTTTAAGACTTCAGTAAACTGGAAGTGATGTCATGACATCGCTTCCAGGTTACTACATCCAAGACCCGATCAAAGCCAATACTGGGTTTCTTCAGGTCTCCGGATAGCCTGTGGGACAGGAGAGCTCGAGTGAGTGGCAGATGGGGATGAGAGGGGGTGGGCGTCCCCCCTCGCTGCTTGTAATAACAACCGATAACAACATCACTCTGGTACAACCACTTGAACCCAAATGATGTACAGGTACGTGATTTGGTGGCAAGTGGTTAAAAAATAAATAAAACATTTTAAAATAAGTAAAATTAAGAATGAAATAGAAACTATACAAAGTCGACTGAAAAAAGTTGCTATGAATAAAAAGCAAAAACCACTCCAGAAGCTATACCAAGATACATCCCAAACAATATAAAAGAAAACACAACAAAGAATATTTTCACAAAAATGAAAGCAATCTTATGACATTTTACAGTCAGGGGTCAGGCTTGGAGACCGAAAACTAAAGCAGTAGAGAGGTTCCCACCAACCAGCATAATAGGCATGAATAAAAAGCAAAAAACACTCCAGAAGCTATACCAAGGTACAAACCAAACAATATAAAAGCAACACAACAAAGAATATTTTCACAAAAATGAAAGCAATCCTATGACATGTTAAGGTCAGGGGTCAGGCTTGGAGACAGATTGCTAAAGCGGTAGAGAGATTTCCACCAACCAGCAGAATAGGTATGCAAGCACCCAGGGACACTGCTACCTACACCCTGAACTGTGAGTCTCATAACAGCAATTGCTAGATACAGTTTCTCTGACATTCACATGCTAATACCAGCCATCTAGATTTCATGAAAGGTATACGAACAGTATTTTTCCCCTGCTGAAGCAAATTGGTTCATGCTTTGCTGGGGCTTTTTGCCTTCCTCTGGATCAACTGTGTTTTTTTTTTCCTTTTATTGATTGAACTAGAGGGACTTGTGTCTTTTTTCAACCAAACTAACTATCCTAATTATGAAAAACAGGGTGAATCTTCATACTATCAGGAAGTTTTAAGCAAGGTTAATTTGAATAGAGATATGAAAAGGTTCCACAAACTTTTAACCCCATTTAGCAGAGGGAACATGAACCATCAATATTTTGATAGATATTTAAACATTATCACCCACATGAAAAGTAGGAAGTGATCTGTGATGTGTGCAGTGCGTGTATTATTGCTGAGCCTCCTTCAAAGTATCAGTCAGTTTCTCCTGAATCTCCTGTAGTTAATCTGTTGATAGCAGCAGGAGTTGGACTTGAGATAGAGAGATCAGGATTAGAATTGAGCGAACCCAAACTGTAAAGTTCGGATTCGTACTGGACTTTAGGGTGTCGGTGTCCCGAACCCGGACATTTGAAAAAAAGTCCGGGTTCGGGTATTTTTCCGCGCCTGTCGAATAGCTGCAGGACAGCCAATCAACAAGCGTTTCACTCGTTTGCCCTTAGAAGCCATCACAGCCATGCCTACTAATGGCATGGCTGTGATTGGCCAGTGCATCATGTGACCCAGCCTCTATATAAGCTGAAGTCACGTAGTGCTGCATGTCACATCATCTCATACTAGTGTAGGGAGAGGATGCTGCTGCTGCTGTGAGGGACAGATTAGCTTTAGAAAATCATCTCATACTAGTGTAGGGAAAGGATGCTGCTGCTGGTGTGAGGGACAGATTAGCTTTAGAAAATCTGTTAAAAACAGTGATTTAGAAGGGCGTGGCTTAGCAATGGCCGAGTGAAGAAGTGTCTCTGGAGCTCTGCCGGACCTAGACCTGGGACAAACCATTTAACCTTGGTCCTGAAGCCTTTAAACGCATGTCGGGTGATCGCAGGAACCCACACACCCCGGGGGAACACAGAGGACCGGAGATCACTCAGTATTTCCTTAGGAATCACGGTCCTCCCCCCTGAGCTTTCAGACAAGATGGCACCTCCACGTGTGCAGCAGCATGGGACGGCAACCCCTTCTAGCAAGAAAGGAGTACAGCAAGAAGGAAGGGCCCGATCTGATGGAGAGGAATGCCCTGGTGTGCAGCAGTCGCCATCGCCCATCCGTTCTCCAGAGTGGCCGAGAGAAGACTTGCAAGCAGCTCCGTCCTCCAATCCTCCGGGAACGAACTTTCCGGGAACAAACCTTTCGGGAACGAATCTTTCGGGGACGAACCTTCTGGGAGTGATCCCACCGGGAACGGTCGTGGATGGGACCCTCAGGGAAACCATTGCCTCCCTGCCTACCAGAAATGATCTTCAGGCTATGGCCACTTCTATAGTGAGCGCCCTCACAAAGGAGCTCCATGATATCAGAGGCCAGGTGGAGGCGGTGGAGGAGCGGATGGGTGACCTGGAGGCGTCAGCTAATGCCACAGAGACAAGGCTCTCTGCATTGGAAACTGACCAGCAGGCATTCCGCCGTCACCTCATCGATCTCCAGTTACGCGTCGACGATCGCGAAAACCGCAGCCAACGGAACAATCTTCGCCTCCGAGGCATACCTGAAGCCACTCGGGGCTCTGACCTCAAGGCCACGGTGACAGCTATACTAAACAGATACCTTTATAAGCTTCCTACCGCAGACCTAGAACTGGACAGAGTCCATTGGATCCCGGGTCCTCGTGCGCCAGCTGGGGGATCGATTTCTCAAGACCTGCCTTGTGATGTCCTGTGTCGGGTCCATTTCTTTGGGATCAAAGAGGAAATAATTCGGCAGACTTGGGCTAAGGGCCCCCTGGACTTTGATGGGGCAAGTATCCGTATCTACCCAGATGTTTCAAGACAGACAAGGGGGATGCATGCTCCTGAGGGTAATGGAGATAACGTACAGATGGGGCCATCCCTTTCACCTGGTTGTGAAGAAGGGGGGAGAGGAGTTCTACCTGTGGGCTCTAGATCAGCTGCCGGACCTTTTCTCCTTTCTTGAACGTCCTGCTGTGGAGATTCCCAACTGGCATGAATATCTGCTCTCCCAAGGGTGGGGTTCCCCCCGCCTCCACATCCTCAGCGACAGCGGCGCGGAGTGGGGAGCCATCCCATAGGCGGCCCACAGCATCGGAGGACTAGGCGCTGGGAGCATTGCAGGCCTGGGTAAGTCATCGGGTCATCAGGAGGCTTTTCTTGTTACCATACGCCAGTTGCCTGGTGAGAGTGCCGTTTGACTGTGTACTGCCCTGGCTGTTAGACTCTCTGTCCCGGGCTGCGGACACTGCCCCCTGTGGTTCTGGACAGATCCTACCTTCAGAAACCATCCCTTTGTCCCTTTGTCCCATGCAGGCCGGGAAGGACTGGTCAGCGCCACTCCGGTCGTTTTGTTCTGACTGATGACAAGCGGAACCCCTATTTTCTTCTATGCTACCTTTCACTCCCAGATTGTTCAGGAGCTGTCTCAATCGTGAGGATCGGACTGAAGTACTTTGTGTCTTCTTCATATTGCCCTTTCCCCCTTCGCCCCCCTTTACGTTTGGACTGGGGCCGAGGTCGTGGCCGTCCCTCGGGGCCTACGATGCTTCCATGGTTCCTGGTTTCCGCCCCCCTTCCCTCGGTCCCCCTCCGTGCATGTAGTAGAGACCACCGCTGACTGACTGGTTCTGGTGGTCCTGAGTCGGCCCTGTCCCTGAAGCTGGTAGTGCCCCAGACGTTGCCCCTGCTCCCCCTGGCATCACCGTTTTTTCCTTTGGGTTGTTAAATTTTCATGTATAACCTCACTGTGTTCTGGGATGCCCAGGATATTCCTAATGTTAAATGTGATGACGTATTGTTTGATGATTGTTTGATGATGATTGTTTCTAATCTTTTTCCTTTCACAGGAGGGCACTCAGCCTGGGGTTGGTGCCCCCGGTCACCCCTTGGCTGCCACGCTGCCTTGGCAGTGGGGGCGGGGGTTAGGGGGGTCCGGCGGCTGCCCGGGGGCCCGCTCTGTGCCTTGGCGCTAGGGAATGGGTCCTTAAATGGGGCCGCAGCTTGTATGGGGGAGGGGCTGGTTGGGGTTTAGATGGGGCCAGTCATTTCAATGGTATTGTACTGTTATGGTGGAGGTTGGCATGGGTTGGTGGGGCAGGGGGGGTTACGTTACTCTGCTCCGATTATTTGGTTAACGTTTACTGTGTTAAGAAATGTATACTGTACCTGAGTGTTCTAGGTCTATTGTTTAGCTTCCCTGGCGGGGTGAGTTTGGTCCTGGCATTAGGCTGCCTGCCCCGCTCACATTCTGACCCGGTAGTTTTTCTGTAGTTGCGGGAATCTTGTCCAGGCTTCTCTCTTAATGTGACGCATGTCTGACTGGTCCTCTGAGTCCGGCATCTCCGTTCTTCCTGATACAGCTTATTTACTTGACAACTGTCTGGGTTGTTCCGGACAGACCCCTACACCCACCCCCTCAGTAGGTCCTAATCCGGCACACTCGCCCTTGGGCGATACCAGAACGCATAGGCTTGTAGCCTTGATAGTAATTTAGTTTATACTCTACATTCCTTTCTCCCCCCCCTCTTTCCTTTCTTCCTCCCCCCCTTTTTCTTTTCTTTTTTTTCTCTTTCCCCCCTTTCCCCCATTTTTTTCTCTTTCTCTTCCCCATTCCGCCTCCCTTTCTTATTCTTCTCCTTCTTTGAAGGTGTCGCTCGCCAGGGGCCCTTCCCGAGGCTCCACTCACTCATTACCGGCTAGCCTGCAGTAGGCTACAGCCTGCCATATGGGTCTCCTCAAAATTACATCCCTCAATATAAGGGCTCTCAATACGCCGGAGAGGCGATCACAGTTCCTTTCCTTCCTGAAGAGAGAGGGATCACAGATAGCCTTTCTACAAGAGATGCACTTTAAAGGAGACCATATCCCGAAGCTCACAAACAAAGCCTTCCCCGTGGCATTCCACAGTGTCTCCCCAGTCTCCAAGTCCAAAGGGGTTAGCATACTTGCCAGATCCGTTCCTTGGGTCTTGGAGGCGCAACGGATAGATCCACAGGGCCGTTTTGTTCTCCTTCGAGATCTACTATAAGGTGTGCGGGTCACCCTGGCTAATCTATACCTGCCCAATAAAGACCACACACTATTTCTGCGTAGGCTTCTTCCTGAGCTCCTGGACTTCTCGGAGGGTTTGCTGGTGTTGGGTGGCGATCTGAACTTTGCCATGGAGCCCCTCCTAGACGTCTCGAGGGGTGCCTCACACCTCCCCTATACCGTACTCCGCAAAATTAAAGCAGAGCTACAACTGCTTCACTTGGTGGATCCTTGGAGGATTCAGCATCCCTGTGACCGGGACTACACCTTTTTTCGCAGGTGCACCATACCTACTCCAGGCTAGATTACCTTCTGATCCCGCACCAGCATCTTGACAAGGTAGCAGATACATCCATCGGCACAGTGTCCCTCTCGGACCATGCGCCCATTCATGCTATACTTAGGCTCGATCACCTGGCCCGACCTCTACCTAACTGGCGGTTGAATGAGACCCTCCTCCAGTCTAAGGAGATTCGTCGAGATGTTTTTTCCACTTTGCAGGATTATTTCACTACAAACACTGGCTCGGTCACCAACCCCCTCGTGCTCTGGGAGGCACATAAAACAGTGGTGCGGGGAGTCTTGATTAGATGGGGGGCACGCCACAAGAGAGAGTGCGTACAACAGATGGAGGATCTATTCATGAGATTGCGGGTCCGTGAGTGTACCCACAAGGAATCTCTGGCACATTCTGCCTTCCGGGACCTTCAGAAGGTTCGGGAGGAGCTTTGTGAGCTTTTCTTCTTTAAAACAAAACAGAAACTGGCCTGGGTCAAACGAGGCTTCTACGAATTTTCCAACAAACCAGGTGCTCTCTTGGCACGGGAGCTCAGAACCTACATCCCTTGCGTGCAAACCGGGTTGGGTAAGAAACTGTCGCTGTCCTCTGACATAGCAGGGGAATTCCGCTCCTTTTTTGAAAAACTGTACAACCTGGTAGACGCCGCTTCTGCAGTTCCGCCCGGGGCAGAAAACCTGGAAATGCAGGAGTACCTGGTCTCCTCGGGGATGCCTACCCTAGATCCCGGTATCCAGGAGGAACTTGAGCAACCAATTTCTGTCGAGGAGCTTGAGGCGGCCTTGGCTGATGCGAAGCCCAGGAAGGCCCCTGGCCCGGATGGGCTGACCCCTGCCTACTATAAGACCTTTTTTGAGTCCTTGTCCGGTCCCTTAGTGGAAGCACTTAACACTATCTTTCCCCAATCTTTCCCTGTGGACTCCCTGAGAGCCTACATTTCCCTGATCCCTAAGGAGGGAAAGGATCCTCAACAATGTGGTAGTTACCGCCCCATTGCCCTCCTGAACACAGACCTGAAGCTGTTCGTGAGGGTTCTGGCAAACAGGCTGTTGTCGCACATACCGGGATTGATCCATCGTGACCAGGCAGGATTTGTCCCTCAACCCGTCCGTGTACTAAACCTGATACACGCGGCCAGATCGGAGCGGAGACCCTTGCTCTTACTCTCCACCGACACGGAGAAGGCCTTCGACAAGGTCAACTGATCTTTTCTTAGAGCCACATTGGAACATGTGGGCCTTCTCGCGTCGATGCTTGGATGGATCATATCCCTCTACTCTGACCCCTCGGCAGCGATTAGGGTCAACGAGCCAAGATCTGACTTTTTCGGCATTCGCAATGGAACCCGGCAGGGCTGCCCGTTGTCTCCCCTTATTTTTATTTTGACGCTCGAACCCTTTCTCTGTACTTTGAGGTCGTACCAGGAGATGAAGGGCTTTCGGAAGGGCTCTGTCTCACATAAGGCCACTGCCTTTGTGGACGACCTGGTTTTCTTCCTGACCTCACCCGACACGTCCCTTCCGAGAGTTCTTCGGTTGCTGAGGGAGTATGGTTCATTGTCGCACTTTCAGATCAACATGGCCAAGTCCTCAGTCCTTAATATCACCGCTGACCAGGCTGTGGTGGACCGCCTGAGAGCGGCCTACCCTCTGCGTTGGGCTAACTCCTCTATACGCTATTTAGGGGTAGACATTACCAGCGATGTAAAGGCCCTATACTCTGCAAACTTTTTACCTCTACTGGCCCGAGTAAAGACGCATTTACTCCGGTGGCATTCACTGGCGCTGACATGGCTTGGCAGATGTAGCGCCCTGAAGATGACTGTCCTCCCTAGAATGTTGTACATCATGCAGGCGTTACCCATCCGGCTCCCGTCCAGTTTCTTCAAGAGGATTGAAGTCCTATTCCGTGAATTCGTATGGTCCCACCCCCAGCCCAGGAACCGGCTTACCATTCTTCACCTGCCCAAAGCTCGGGGGGGGGGTGTAGGCCTACCAGACATGAGGGCGTATTACAGGGCGACTCACTTGGTTAGGCTGGTGGACTGGTTCTGCCATGCCGACGCCAAGCACTGGGTTGCCATGGAGCTGGAGGACTCAGCAGGCATGGCGAAAAGCTGGCCGTGGATCTGATCCCCCCTTCCCCGTGGAATAGCAGACCACCCAACTCTTGGGGGCACCCTGGCTGTTGCCAGGGAGGCCTTCAGGCACACCTCAATCTCCCCATACCCATCGCCTATGATCCCGGTCTTGGACATCCCAGAGTTTGACCCGGGCCTTCACAATCCGGCTTTCCAGCGGCTGAGGGCAGTAAACCGTACTTATGTCTCGGACTTCCTCAAAACTGATGGTTCCCTTTCTGATGTTGCTGGTCCAGCGGTGGTCAGTCCTCCCTTGGACTTTCTCAGTGGTCTCCAGCTCCGGGCCTTCTTGCGGAGGTCCCAGAGGACCCTGGGAGGCTCCAGACAGTTGACTACACTGGAGGCGATATGCCGCTCTGGGGAGCCCGTTCGCCACGGCCTCTCCTTACCATATACCTTGTTGACTCAGCCCCGAGCCGATTTTCAGCCACCATTCTTTCTTCAATGGGAAAAGGTTCTGGGTGTTCAGTTGACTGCTGCAGAGAGAGAGAAAATACTGCACTTTGCCCATAAATCCTCCATAGCTACCAGGATTCAAGAATCCTGTTATAAAATTTTTACAAGATGGTACAGAGTGCCAACGGTTCTGCATCGGTTCTTCCCTCAGACTTCGGAGCGGTGCTGGAGATGTGGAAGGGGGGAAGGCACAATGCTCCACATCTTTTGGGACTGTCCAAAACTGCGTCCCTTTTGGAAGGGGGTGACCCGCACCATAAAAAACCTGACTGGCGTGGATGTGGAAGACAAGCCACTGGCGTGTTTATTACACTTGACAGACCGTCCCATCAAGAAGTACAAAACTTCCTTAACAATGCAGCTGCTGAATGCGGCTAAGGCATGTATCCCTCTCTGTTGGAAGTCGGAGCTCCCTCCCTCTCTGGCACTCTGGTTCTCGAAGGTTAATGACCTGAGAAATATAGAAGACCTGACTGCCACCCTGAACGACAGGGAGGAGGCCCTTTCGGGAGACCTGGCGGCCTTGGCAGTACTTTGTCTATACAGACGCCTATCTGGCGGAATGCCGCGCTGAGCCACTGGATCGGCGTGACACCGGGGGGTAGTAGGTGGGCGACACGCAATTCCCACTATCTCCTTTTTACTTTTTGTCTATCTATCTGCTATATTATACTTCCACTCTGTTCTGTAGTTTCATAATTCAAAAAGTTGAGTTTCCTGGTGATAACCTGGCCTTATCTCACCCTCCCGCTCCGCGGCGGCTGGTCCTGGAGGTGGGTGGGGTCCTGGCTGCGGTGGGGGGGTATCCGGCGATCTTCCTCCGGGTCCCTTGGCCGCTGGGGCCAGGTGTCTCTGACTCTCCCTAAATGTTAATCAACCCTGGGGTCATTTCATAATAAGGTTTTTTTTTTTTTTTTCAGTTCAGAACGGTTGATGGGGCTGTCGGAGTGGGAGGACCAGTTGGACATGCAGCTTTCAGCTAGGCACCTGGGTGCTCAACGCTGCCCGCCTTTGCGGTGGGTTACGGTTACAGACCATGGAGTGCACTTACATGTTGTTCTAAGTTTTTCAAGATATAAGAATACTGTACCCTCTATTACTCTGTATAATGTTGCTCTATTCTGATATACACCTTGTCTCCATGATTCTGTATTTGTTGATGGCTTTCCAGTTGCATGTATCCTTCAAATTTTTTCTTTGGAAAATAAAGGGATTACAAAAAAAAAAACAGTGATTTATTGGCGGGTGGGTGATAGAGGAGATTTTTGTTTGCTAGAGTACATTTTGTTTGCTAAGCAAAGTGTCTCATATAAAACCTAAGCAATTTTTCTGTTTGTTAGGTTGGCGTTTGCAGCCATTTTTGCAAGTGCAGTGCACTTGCAACTGCTTGTGTGTCAGGGCCACTACTTTAATTGTGTTCTGTTAGTTCAGTTGGCAACATTTTGGCATATTTAAATACTGCTTTTACATTGCAGTTAGACAAATTATTTTTTTTTTTGTGCAAAATATTACATTTGCGGCCAGCGAGGCATTTCTTGCACAAAGTTAAAAAGTGTGTCTACATTGCTGGTTTAAAAAAAAAATATTCTAAATACTACATTTGCGGCCAGCGGTGCATTTCTTGCACAAAAATAAAAAGTGCGTCTACATTGCTGGTTTAAAAAGAAATTCTAAATACTACATTTGCAGCCAGCGGTGCATTTCTTGCACAAAAATAAAAAGTGCGTCTACATTGCTGGTTTAAAAAAAAATATTCGAAATACTACATTTACGGCCAGCAGTGCATTTCTTGCACAAAAATAAAAAGTGCGTCTACATTGCTGGTTTAAAACAATATATATATATATATATATAAATACTACATTTGCAGCCAGCGGTGCATTTCTTGCACAAAAATAAAAAGTGCGTCTACATTGCTGGTTTTAAAAAAAAATATTCTAAATACTACATTTGCGGCCAGCGATGCATTTCTTGCACAAAAATAAAAAGTGCGTCTACATTTCTGGTTTTAAAAAAAAAAAATATTCCAAATACTACATTTGCGGCCAGCGGTGCATTTCTTACACAAAAATAAAAAGTGAGAAGAGAAAATTTGAGGGATACATGCAACTGAAAAGCCATCATCAAATACAGAATCATGGAGACAAGGTGTATATCAGAATAGAGCAACAGTATACATAGTAATAGAGGGTACAGTATTTTTATTCTTATATCTTGAAAAACCTAGAACATGTAAGTGCACTCCATAGTCTGTAACTGTAGCCCGCCGCAAAGGCGAGCAGCGTTGAGCACCCAGGTGCCTTGCAGAAGGCTGCTCGTCCAAATGGTCCTCCCACTCCGACAGCCCCATCAACCATTCTGAACCGAAAAAAAAAAAAAAAAACCTTATTATGAAATGACCCCAGGGTTGATTAATGTTCAGGGAAAGGCAGAGACACCTGGCTGCAGCGGCCAAGGGACCCGGAGGAAGACAACCAGATACCCACCCCCACTGCAGCCAGGACCCCACCCACCTCCAGGACTAGCCGCCGCAGAGCGGGAGGGTGAGATAAGGCCAGGTTATCACCAGGAAACTCAACTTTTTGAAATATGAAACTACAGAGCAGAGTGGAAGTATAATATAGTAGATAGACAAAAAGTAAAAAGGATATAGAGGGAATTGCGTGTCGCCCGCCTAGGACCCCCCGGTGTCTCGCCGATCCAGTGGCTCAGCGCGGCATTCCCGCCAGATAGACGTCTGTATAGACAAAGTACTGCCAGGGCCACCAGGTCTCCCGAAAGGCCTCCTCCCTGTTGTTCAGGGTGGCAGTCAGTTCTTTCATATTTCTCAGGTCATTGACCTTCGAGAACCAAAGTGCCAGAGAGGGAGGGAGCTCCGACTTCCAACAGAGAGGGATACATGCCTTAGCTGCATTCAGCAGCTGCATTGTTAAGGAAGTTTTGTACTTCTTGATGGGACAGTCTGTCAAGTGTAATAAACACGCCAGTGGCTTGTCTTCCACATCCACGCCAGTCAGGTTTTTTATGGTGCGGGTCACCCCCTTCCAAAAGGGACGCAGTTTTGGACAGTCCCAAAAGATGTGGAGCATTGTGCCTTCCCCCCTTCCACATCTCCAGCACCGCTCCGAAGTCCGAGGGAAGAACCGATGCAGAACCGTTGGCACTCTGTACCATCTTGTAAGAATTTTATAACAGGATTCTTGAATCCTGGTAGCTATGGAGGATTTATGGGCAAAGTGCAGTATTTTCTCTCTCTCTGCAGCAGTCAACTGAACACCCAGATCCTCTTCCCATTGAAGAAGGAATGGTGGCTGAAAATCGGCTCGGGGCTGAGTCAACAAGGTATATAGTAAGGAGAGGCCGTGGCAAATGTGCTCCCCGGAGCGGCATATCGCCTCCAGTGTAGTCAGCTGTCTGGAGCCTCCCGGGGTCCTCCGGGACCTCCGCAAGAAGGTCCGGAGTTGGAGACCACTGAGAAAGTCCAATTCAGGACTGACCACCGCTGGACCCACAACATCAGAAAGGGAACCATCAGTTTTGAGGAAGTCTGAGACATAAGTACGGTTTACTGCCCTCAGCTGCTGGAAAGCCGGATTGTGAAGGCCCGGTTCAAACTCTGGGTTGTCCAAGATCGAGATCATAGGCGATGGGTATGGGGAGACTGAGGTGTGTCTGAAGGCCTCCCTGGCAACAGTCAGGGTGCCCCCAAGAGTTGGGTGGTCTGCTATTCCACGGGGAAGGGAGGAGCGGATCCACGGCCAGCTTTTCGCCATGCCTGCTGAGTCCTCCAGCTCCATGGCAACCCAGTGCTTGGCGTCGGCATGGCAGAACCAGTCCACCAGCCTAACCAAGTGAGTCGCCCTGTATTACGCCCTCATGTCTTCGAGGCCTACACCCCCCCCGAGCTTTGGGCAGGTGAAGAATGGTAAGCCGGATCCTGGGCTGGCGGTGGGACCATACGAATTTGCGGAATAGGACTTCAATCCTCTTGAAGAAACTGGACGGGAGCCGGATGGGTAATGCCTGCATGATGTACAACATTCTAGGGAGGACATTCATCTTCAGGGCGCTACATCTGCCAAACCATGTCAGCACCAGTGAATGCCAGCGAAGTAAATGCGTCTTTACTCGGACCAGTAGAGGTACAAAGTTTGCAGAGTATAGGGCCTTTACGTCACTGGTAATGTCTACCCCTAAATAGCGTATAGAGGAGTTAGCCCAACCCAGAGGGTAGGCCGCTCTCAGGCGGTCCACCACAGCCTGGTCAGCGGTTATATTGAGGACCGAGGACTTGGCCATGTTGATCTGAAAATGCAACAATGAACCATACTCCCTCAGCAATTGAAGAACTCTCGGAAGGGACGTGTCAGGTGAGGTCAGGAAGAAAACCAGGTCGTCTGCAAAGGCAGCGACCTTATGTGAGCCAGAGCCATTCCGAAAGCCCTTCATCTCCTGGTCCGACCTCAAAGTACAGAGAAAGGGTTCGAGCGTCAAAATAAAAATAAGGGGAGACAACGGGCAGCCCTGCCGGGTACCATTGCGAATGCCGAAAAAGTTCAATCTGGTCTCATTGACCCTAATCGCTGCCGAGGGGTCAGAGTAGAGGGACATGATCCATCCAAGCATCGACGCGCGAAGGCCCACATGTTTCAACGTGGCTCTGAGAAAAGACCAGTTGACCCGAAAGGCCATCTCTGCGTCGGTGGAGAGTAAGAGCAAGGGCCTCCACCCATGAAGAAACAACGTCCCTATGTGAATTACATCTCTTCATGTATATAATTTGGATTGTAATAGTCCATGCTTCCATGTTTTCTTTTAATTATGTATATCATTTTTGTATGTCTGTAACCTTTGTTCACTTTGTAATAAATTGTACCAATTTTATTTAATTTTGGTTGTACTGCCTTAAAAGTCCCGTTATATGTACTGGGGGAGTACCCTGTGTCTCCGAGAGTAAGAGCAAGGGTCTCCGCTCCGATCTGGCCGAGTGTATCAGGTTTAGTACCCGGATGGTATTGTCCCTTGCCTCTCATTGAGGGGCAAATCCTGTCTGGTCACGGTGGATCAATCCCGGTATGTGCGGCAACAACCTGCTTGCCAGAACCCTCGCGAACAGCTTCAGGTCTGTGTTCAGGAGGGCAATGGGGCGGTAACTGCAACATTGTTGAGGATCCTTTCCCTCCTTAGGGATCAGGGATATGTAGGCCCTCAGGGAGTCTGCAGGAAATGATTGTCCAAGAGGGATAGTGTTAAGCCCTTCCACTAAGGGACCAGACAAGGGCTCAAAAAAGGTCTTATAGTAGGCAGGGATCAGCCCATCTAGGCCAGGGGCCTTCCGCGGCTTTCGCATCCGCCAAATGCGAGCTCCTCGACAGAAATTGGTTGCTCAAGTTCCTCCAGGATACCGGGATCTAGGGTAGGCATCCCTGAGGAGACCAGGTACTCCTGCATTGCCAGGTTTTCCGCCTCGGGCGGAACTGCAGAAGCGGCATCCACCAGGTTGTACAGTTTTTCAAAAAAAGAGCGGAATTCCCCTGCTATGTCAGAGGACAGCGACAGTTTCTTACCCAACCCAGTTTGCACAAAAGAGAGCACCTGGTTTGTTGGAAAATTCGTAGAAGCCTCGTTTGACCCAGGCCAGTTTCTGTTTTGTTTTAAAGAAGAGAAGCTCACAAAGCTCCTCCCGAACCTTCTGAAGGTCCCGAAAGGCAGAATGGGACAGAGATTTCTTATGGGCACGCTCAAGGACCCGCAATCTCATGAATAGATCCTCCATCTGTTGTACACGCTCTCTCTTGCGGCGTGCCCCCCATCTAATCAGGACTCCCCGCACCACTGTTTTATGTGCCTCCCAGAGCACGAGGGGGTTGGTGACCGAGCCAGTGTTTGTAGCGAAATAATCCCGCAAAGTGGACAAAACGTCTCGATGAATCTCCTCAGACTGGAGGAGGGTCTCATTCAGCCGCCAGTTCGGTAGAGGTCGGGCCAGGTGATCAAGCATGGGCGCATGGTCCGAGAGGGACACTGTGCCGATTAATGTGTTTGCTACCTTGTCAAGATGCTGGTGCGGGATCAGAAGGTAGTCCAGCCTAGAGTAGGTATGGTGCACCTGTGAAAAAAAGGTGTAGTCCCGGTCACAGGGATGCTGAATCCTCCAAGGATCCACCAAGTGAAGCAGTTGTAGCTCTGCCTTAAGTTTGCGGAGAACGGTATAGGAGAGGTGTGAGGCGCCCCTCGAGACGTCTAGGAGGGGCTCCATGGCAAAGTTCAGATCGCCACCCAACACCAACAAGTCCTCCGAGAAGTCCAGGAGCTCAGGAAGAAGCCTATGCAGAAATAGTGTGTGGTCTTTATTGAGCAGGTATAGATTAGCCAGGGTTACCTGCACACCTGATAGTAGACCCCAAAGGAGAAGAAAACGTCCCTGTGGATCTATCCGTTGCGCCTCCAAGACCCAAGGAACGGATCTGGCAAAAAGTATGCTAACCCCTTTGGACTTGGAGACTGGGGAGACACTGTGGAATGCCACGGGGAAGGCTTTGTTTGTGAGCTTCGGAATATGGTCTCCTTTAAAGTGTGTCTCTTGTAGAAAGGCTATCTGCGAACCCTCTCTCTTCAGGAAGGAAAGGAGTTGTGATCGCCTCTCCGGCGTATTGAGAGCCCTTATATTGAGGGATGTAATTTTGAGGAGACCCATATGGCAGGCTGTAGCCTACTGCAGGTTAGCCGGCAATGAGTGAGTGGAGCCTTGGGAAGGGCCCCTGACGAGCGACATCTTCAAAGAAGGAGAAGAATAAGAAAGGGAGACGGAGTGGGGAAGAGAAAAAAAAAAGGGGGGGAGAGGGGGGAGGGGAAGAGAGAAAAAAAAAAGAAAAAGGGGGGGAGGAAAAAAGGAAAGCGGGAGGGGAGAAAGGAATGTAGAGTATAAACTAAATTACTACCAGCCTATGCGTTCCGGTATCGCCCAAGGGCGAGTATCCCGGATCAGGACCTACTGAGGGGGTGGGTGTAGGGATCTGTCCTGAACAACTCAGACAGTTGTCTAGTAAAAAAGCTGTATCTGGAAGAATGGAGATGCCAGACTCAGAGGACCAGTCAGACATGTGTCACATTAAGAGAGAAGCCTGAACAAGATTACCGCAACTATTGAAAAACTACTGGGTCAGGATGTGAGCGGGGCCGGCAGCTTAATGCCAGGACCGAGCACACCCCGCCAGGGAAGCTAAACAATAGACCTAGAACACTCAGGTACAGTATACATTTCTTAACACAGTAAACTTTAACCGATTAATCGGAGCAGAGTAACGTAACCCCCCCTGCCCCCCCAACCCATGCCAAACTCCACCATAACAGTACAATATCATTGAAATGACCGGCCCAATCTAAACCCCAACCAGCCCCTCCCCCATACAAGCTGCAGCCCCATTTAAGGACCCCCTCCCCAGAGCCAAGGCACCGAGCAGGCCTCCAGGCAGCTGCCGGATCCCCACCCTACCCCCGCCCCCCATAGCCCCCCCGCCGACAAGGCGGCGCGGCAGCCAAGGGGTGACCGGTGGCAGCGCAGGTCCCGGCCCCCGCCGGGGCATCAAACCCCAGGCTGAGTGCCCTCCTGTGAAAGGAAAAAAGTTAGAAACAATCATCAGCAAACAATCATCAAACAATACGTCATTACAGTTAACAGTAGGAATATCCTAGGCATCCCAGAACACAGTGGGGCTGTACATGAAAATTTAACAGCCCAAAGGAAAAAAAAATGGTAATGCCAGGGGGAGCAGGGGCAACGTCTGGGGCACTACCAGCTTCAGGGACAGGGCCGACTCAGGACCACCAGAACCAGTCAGTCAGCGGTGGTCTCTACTACATGCATGGAGGGGGGCCGAGGGAAGGGGGGCGAAACCCAGGAATCGCGGCGGCATCGTAGGCCCCGAGAGACGACCATGACCTCGGCCCCAGTTCAAACGTAAAGGGGAGGGGGGAAAAGGCAATATGAAGAAGACACAAAGTACTTCAGCCCAATCCTCACGATTGAGACATCTCCTGAACAATCTGGGATTGAAAGGGAGCATAGAAGAAAAAAGGGAATCCGCTTGTCATCAGACAGAACAAAACGGCCGGAGTGGCACGGACCAGTCCTTCCCGACCTGCATGAGACAAAGGGATGGTGTCTGAAAGTAAGATCTGTCCAGGACCACAGAGGGCAGTGTCCGCAGCCCGGGATAAAGAGAGTAACAGCCAGGGCATCCTGGGAGTATACAGTCAAACGGCACTCTCACCAGGTAACTGGCGTATGGTAACAAGAAAAGCTTCCTGATGACCCGATGTCTTACCCGGGCCTGCAATGTTCCCAGTGCCTAGTCCTCCGATGCTGTGGGTCGCCTGCGGGACGGCTCCCCACTCCGCGCTCTGGAACGGGGTCTCCGATGTTGCTGAGGACGTGGAGGCAGGGGAACCCCACCCCTTGGGAGAGCAGATATTCGTGCCAGTTGGGGATCTCCACAGCAGGACATTCAAGAAAGGAGAAAAGGTCCGGCAGCTGATCCCGAGCCCGTAGGTAGAACTCCTCTCCCCCTTCTTCACAACCAGGTGAAAGGGATGGCCCCATCTGTACGTTATCTTCATTTCCCTCAGAAGATCTAGGAGTGGACATAACAGAGCACGCATCCCCCTTGTCTGTCTTGAAACATCTGGGTAGATGCGGATACTTGCCCCATCAAAGTCCAGGGGGCCCTTAGCCCAAGTCTGCCGAATTATTTCCTCTTTGATCCCAAAGAAATGGACCCGACACAAGACATCACGAGGCAGGTCTTGAGAAACCGATCCCCCAGCTGGGGCACGAGGACTCGGGATCCGATGGACTCTTTCCAGTTCTAGGTCTGTGGTCGGAGGCTTATCAAGGTATCTGTTTAGTATAGCTGTCACCGTGGCCTTGAGGTCAGGGCCCCGAGTGGCTTCCGGTATGCCCCGGAGGTGCAGATTATTCCGTCGGCTGCGGTTTTCACCATTGTCGACGTGTAACTGGAGATCGATGAGGTGACGGCGGAATGCCTGCTGGTCAGTCTCCAGTGCAGAGAGCCTTGTCTCCGTGGCATTAGTCGACGCCTCCAGGTCACCCGTCCGCTCCTCCACCGCCTCCACCTGGCCTCTAATATCATGGAGTTCCTTTGTGAGGGCGCTCACTATAGAGGTGGCCATAGCCTGGAGATCATTTCTGGTAGGCAGGGAGGCTATGATTTCCCTGGGTCCCGTCAACGACCGTTCCCGGCGGGATTGCTCCCGGAAGGTTCGTACTCGAAAGATTTGTTCCCGGAAAGTTTGTTCCCGGAAAGTTTGTTCCCGGAAAGTTTGTTCCCGGAAAGTTTGTTCCCGGAGGATCGGAGGACGGAGCTGCTTGCGAGTCTTCTCTCAGCCACTCTGGAGAACGGATGGGCGATGGCGACCGCCGTACACCAGGGCACTCCTCCCCATCAGATCAGGCCCTTCCTTCCTGCTGTACTCCCTTCTTGCTAGAAGGGGTTGCTGTCTCATGCTGCTGCACACGTGGAGGCGCCATCTTGCCTGAAAGCACGGGGGGGGAGGACCGTGATTCCTAAGGAAATACTGAGTGATCTCCGGTCCTCTGTGCTCCATCGGGGTGTGTGGGTTCCTGCGATCACCCGGCATGTGTTTAACGGCTTCAGGACCAAGGCTAAATGGTTTGTCCAAGGGCTAGGTCCGGCAGAGCTCCAGAGACACTTCTTCACTCGGCCATTGCTAAACCACGCCCCAAGTGGATCATTCTTATACCCCTATTTGAGGAGACTCAAGAATGTCTTTGAACTTGTGGCCCCTGGGAAGTTCTTTTGAGTATAGATAGAGAAATAAATCTCCCTAGTTGGTGCTCAGTAAGCAATAAACACGTGAATGATATATGATCTTACCCTTCCCCACTCTGTCTAAAGCTAAAAAAAAGTTTTGCCTAGAGATACACTTTGGGTTTGATTTACTAAAACTGGAGCGTGCAAGGTTATGTGCAGCTCTGAGAAGAAACCTTCCAAGTTTGTTTTTGTGAAAGCTTAATTGAACAAGCTGAATTTAGAAGCTGATTGGCTACCATGTACAATTGCACCAGAATTTGCACTCTTCAGTTTTAGTAGATCAACCGCAATGTCTCCTTTTCCATATTGCTTAGTTTAGCACCTGGCTAGACCAATACAAGACAGGGTGGAAAGGATAGGTCTGTTTCAGAGATTAGTGTCCCATAGCAAGGGGCTGCCAAATCTGGTGCAGCTCTGGAAATCAGCTAATTGGCTACCATGCACAGTTGCACCAGATTTTGCTCTCTCCAGTTTAAGTAATTCAACTCCTTTATGTCCTTTGTTGGTCCTACACACTGCAATTTTTAGGCAATTCTAACAGTTTTAAAAGCTTTTAGTCAGCTTTCAATTGCAAAACATATTTAATGAATCAATGAAACCTACCACCAACAGTTTCCATTGAAAATGTCAAATGCTTTAAATTGCTGATCTTAGGTTGCTATGATTAGCTTGGTCAATTTTGAGATTCTAAGCTAAAGGTTGAAATTACCTAAAAAAAATGTTATCTGCAGTATCACTATAAGGATTGGGTTAATGCATTTAGGCTGCTGTTTTAATGCAAACACCTCCCTATGCTAAATACGGGCATTGCTAGTTTAGAGTGTAGTGTAACATCTAGTGTAACATGCAATGATGGAACAATAAAACTGGTAATACACTGAAATATAGCGAGTGCAAGATGAACCAGCCAAATTTCCCCTCATGGGTGACCCTGTCAGTCGCTTCCTGCACCACATCTCTTAACTAAAAAAATTGCAGGAGCTGGGTGGAAAATTGTCAACTGAAAAGTGTCTGCATCCAATCAGATGTCAACTAATAATAATATACAAAAGGCTCAACAGGAGATTTTTCCATCTGTGCTGTGTAGTGTGGATGTGAATGGAGTGATATTTTATATTTGTTTTCATTCAGCATGCAGACTGAACAAAAAAATCAATGTATGGCCAGCTTTAGTCTGCATTGTATGTGAGGATTATTTGTGATAGAAAGGGGGATAAGGGTAGAGAAAAGTCAAAGAATGCAATAAAAATATGCTATTATAAAATCTAAATCCACTTTACTGACTACTCATGACCTTGCCAACTATGTTAAGGGTAGAATAGGTTAATGTATAAAATGCTAAATTAGTTTGTTAATCTGCAAAATAAATAAAATGATCTCATATTCATTCCCTAATGACAACAAAAGCACTTTAAATCATGTTTTCCTGAGGGTCAAAAAGGCCTTTATTAGTATACTGAACAGATAAATAAAAAACACTCCATATTAAATTGGCTAAACTCTGGCAACGCAATGAAAATGTAAATGAGTTGTTTATAGACAAAACAGAATAAAGATATAGAAACGGTACACATTTTATGTGGCTCTCTTCAAACAATAGACACAAGCTCAAGATTAAATCTTTTGTAAATTGCCAATTATTTTTCTACATTTAATCCTGTTTATATGTTTGTAGCCTTTTAACTGACATGTAACTGACACTGAAGTCAATAGAAAAATATTAATGGCTATTTTCATGGCTAATAGGCAAGGGATTGTCAAACAAATTGAATGGTGGAGGGGGAGCACTGCTCTGGGGAACAAGTGGCAAAGCAAAAAAAAAAAAAAAAATTCCATTTGGTGGAAAGCAGCAATTTTAATAATTCTTTAAAGGCAAAATTAAAATGCAAAATTGCCACTTGACCACTGAACACTTAAACCTCCTTAACCACTACCACACTGCGCGCAGTATATTTACTGCGGCAGTGTGGAGCTGTCTCGGGAATCGCTGTAAATAGACGGCGATTTACGGACAGGCAGCTAGGGGGCGCAAGCGCGCCGCCGCTGGCGGGTGCTCATGCCCACCGCACTCTGGAGGAGTGTGCCTGCGGCTCAGGCGGACCCGATGTCCGCCGGCGAGCCACGATGAGCTGCCACAGGGAAAGAACGGGGAAGTAAACATGATGGTAAACCCATTCTGACAGGCGGCATGTAAGAGATCTACTGATCCCTGTCACTGGGATCAGTTAGATCTCTTATGCCCCTGACAGCCCAGTCCCCACACAGTTAGAATACGCCCAGGGAACACAGTTAACCCCTAGATCTCCCCCTGCAGGTTAACCCCTTCACTGCAAAATTACATTTATACAGTAATCAATGGATATTTAAATTCCTGATCGCTGTATAAATGTCATTGGTCCCAAAAAAAGTGTCAAAAATGTCCAACATGTCTGCCCTAATATCGCAGTACCAATAAAAATCGCAGATCGCCGCCATTACTAAAAAACAAAAAAAAAAAAATGGCAGAAATTAATTCTCATTGTTTGTAAACGCGGCAACGTTTGCACAAACCAATCAATAAATGCTGATTGCAAATGTTTTTAACCAAAAATATGACAGGCAGCTAGGGGGCGCAAGCGCGCCGCCGCTGGCGGGTGCTCATGCCCACCGCACTCTGGAGGAGTGTGCCTGCGGCTCAGGCGGACCCGATGTCCGCCGGCGAGCCACGATGAGCTGCCACAGGGAAAGAACGGGGAAGTAAACATGATGGTAAACCCATTCTGACAGGCGGCATGTAAGAGATCTACTGATCCCTGTCACTGGGATCAGTTAGATCTCTTATGCCCCTGACAGCCCAGTCCCCACACAGTTAGAATACGCCCAGGGAACACAGTTAACCCCTAGATCTCCCCCTGCAGGTTAACCCCTTCACTGCAAAATTACATTTATACAGTAATCAATGGATATTTAAATTCCTGATCGCTGTATAAATGTCATTGGTCCCAAAAAAAGTGTCAAAAATGTCCAACATGTCTGCCCTAATATCGCAGTACCAATAAAAATCGCAGATCGCCGCCATTACTAAAAAACAAAAAAAAAAAATGGCAGAAATTAATTCTCATTGTTTGTAAACGCGGCAACGTTTGCACAAACCAATCAATAAATGCTGATTGCAAATGTTTTTAACCAAAAATATGAGGAAGAATATAAATTGGCCAAAACCAATAAATAAATTTGTTTTTTTTATATATTTTTTGGATTTGTATTATAGCAAAAAGCAAGAAATATTGTTTTTTTTGCAAAATTGTCACTCTTTTTTTGTTTATAGCGGTGATCAGAAATGTGCAGAGGTAACCAAATACCACCAAAAGAAAGCTCTATTTGTGGGAAAAAAAGGAAGCATATTTAGTTTGGGTACAACATCGCACAACCGCGCAATTGTCAGCTAAAGCGAAGCAGTGCTGAATCGCAAAAAGTGCTCTGGTCCTACAGTGGGAAATCCTTTCGGGGCTGAAGTGGTTAACAACCAGACCGATTTTCAGCTTTCAGCGCTCACACACTTTGAATGACAATTACTCAGTCATGTAATACTGTACCCATATGAATTGTTTTTCCTTTTTTTCACACAGATAGAGCTTTCTTTTGGTGGTATTTAATCACCACTGGCGTTTTTATTTTTTGTGCTATAAATAAAAAAATTGAAGATTTTTTTTTCACAAAATTGTCATATTAACAGGTTATTTCTCACATGCATCATATGCATACCACAAATTACACCTCAAAATATATTCTACTACTCCTCCTGAGTATGGCAATACCTCATGTGTGAGACTTGTACATAGCGTGGCCATATACAGAGGCCCAGCATGCAGGGAGCGCTGTCAGGCGTTCTAGGGACATAAAATACACAATGACATGGCACTGTAGAGGACTGATGGGGGCACAAATGTGGCACTGATATGGCACTGCTGGGCACTGATATGGTACTGCTGGGCACTGATATGGCATGGATTGGTGCACCGCTGGGTACTGATATGGCACTGCTGGGCACTGGTATAGCACTGCTGGGCACAAATATGGTACTGTTGGGCACAGATCGGGGCACTTTATAGACACTGATTGGGCACTTTATGGGCCCTGACTGGGGCACTTTATGGGCACATTGGGGCATGGATTGGGGCTAGAGAGTACCTTTTGCAGCCTCACACTGCATCTTCTCTCTCCGCTGCTCACACAATCTGTGTGCTCACATGATCTGTGTGAGCAGTGGAGAGAACCAGACATGACACCCTTTTTTTTACACTGATCACTCCATCATTCGACGGAGCAATCACATGGTATAGGGCTGCTGTCATTGACCCTTTACTGAGATCAATGACCCGCTGGGCATGGACAGCCCCATGTGCAAGCCCCAGGGGGCGTGCAGGGCACACAATTATGGGAGGATGTCATTGTACGCCCTATAAGAATTAAGCGACCATGCTGTAGCCATCATTCAGCTATGGCCCAGTTGCTAAGTGGTAAAATAGCATGCCTGGATTTGCCCTGAGCCTGACTGTAAAGTGGTGCATCTGTATGCAGCACTATAGCAACATACAAACAGCCAAATAGCCACGGCCAGTTTATGTGTGGCCAAAACTCTACAGAAATGGCTGCATCCAGAGTCAGTCAAAGGCTGTATTCACATGTAACTGGATGGATGGTAATACAGTATGTGAATAGCAGAGGCTCTGGCCATTGATTTGCACAGAGTAAAAATCTAACAGCCACCATTGATAGCTGCTACTGGTCCCGCACAGTGTTTGGACCAGTGGCGGCTGGTGCACAATATTTTGGGGGGGTGGAACACCAATTTGGGAGATGGTTGGGAAGGTGGGAGTGAGTCCTAAGACTCCCTGGCCAATCGGGAATCAGGAAGAAAATAGCAAATATTAATTTGCTATTGTCACACAACTGGGTGGGCTCAGGGCGCATTGCTCTATGCCTACCCTTTTCTGAAGCCTCCGGCTCTAATCATGTGCTTCAAAAAAAAAATCCCATTGAAATCCATGCGTCCGGCACCCTGCATGTAGATTAGGGGCCAGGCACATGGATTGGGGGGACGGTGCCCCTGTGCCCATTATGGACGGGCCACCACTGGTTTAGAGGCACTGCTTAGAACCGCCAGCAAGAATCTACTGTGCATCAGTGTGAATGTAGCCTTATGCTGAGTTTAAAGTGTATGTAAGGGCAACATTCAGTATTTGCCTTGGTAGTCATTGTACCTGGAGCAAAAAATTAGGTCAATTCAAAATTTAGGTTATCACCAAAACAAAAGATAAAAAAGATCTCCCAATAGTGATACCTGTTAAGGAGTTAAGGGGTTAATTGTTTAAGATGAGATTTTCTCCCACTTTGAGATAATTATGGTTACTTCATTTGAAAACATATCCCTATATGTCAGTATGTATTCCTCTGCAGTCAGTGTTCACATGACATATAAAGAAAAATTTAAAAAAAAAACCCCTGTAATTAGACCTCTCATGATGCGCTCCTCTCCACCGGCGCCTCCTCTCTTCTCGTCTGTCCCAGGTGATGTCAAATACAAGCACCTGGGGTGAACAGGAGGGAAGGGGGGCCGGCAGGGAGGAATGCACCATGAGAGATCTAATTACAGTCCCTTATCAGGGAGAAGGGACCCAATCTAACCGTCAGCTAGCTGTGATTGATGGGTAAATCGAAGTGGCCCCCTATTGCCCACAAGCCCTTGGGCAGTGTCTGAAGTGCCCAAATGGTCAGTCTGCCCCTGAAAGTGCTTGTGCAATAAATACAATTCAAAAGTGTGATTTAATAGGTATGAAGAAAAGCCTTATGCAACACATGAAAAAGAAGTGTGTGCAGATCCACTTCAAACTGTTTACCCCCCACTTCAGTTCACCACCACCTGAGAGGAGCATACACAATCTGCTTACCAGATGAAATAAACCTCTGGTTATATGAGTTCAGTTGCGCTTGTTATCTCCTAGGCACTGACAGCCACTTCATATCTAGTTCAAAATGACCGGTGCAGGAACCTTCACTGTGGAGCAGCTTCAAACCACTCTCTCCTCTCCTGTCCCAGTCAAGTAACAGCCCAGGCCAGAATATGCAGGAAAAGAAATAATCTATAGTGCATTACCAGAGTAACCTTCCATGGCTTTATTCAAAGTATCATACTTACAGCAAAGAAATTCAGACAAACAGTGTATCAGAATCTGAACTCACACACCATCTGACACGTGGCTGTGTGGAATGATATCACTGTCAAAGGCTCCGCTCCAGTCGGGTTGTGGTTGTGGATTATTAAGAAGTTAGTGTAAATGACTATCAACAAATGAAATGTTGTTATCTATTAAACGCTGCATATGACATTTATTATTTACTATTTTTTTTATATGCTTTATATTTTACATTTTTTCTGAGACAGATTTTTTTCATATTGCAATTTTGCACATTGCCGAAGTTCTCTTAACCACTTGACCTCTGGAATATTTACCCCCCTTCATGACCAGGCCACTTTTTCATTACGGCACTGCATTACTTTATTTTCTGGCAATTGTGTGGTCATGCAGTACTGTACCCAAATAAAATTTATGTCATTTTTTCACACAAATATAGCTTTCTTTTGATGGTATTTGATCAACACTGCATTTTTTACTTTTTACTCCATAAAAAAAAAAAAGAGCAACAATTTTGAAAAGAAAACCGCACATGTTTTACATTTTGCTATAAAACATATCCAATAAAAAAATGAAAAACTCAAATTTCTTCATAAATGTAGGCCAATGTATATTCTGCTACATGTTTTTGGTGAAATAAATCCCAATAAGCATATATTGATTGGTTTACATGAATGTTATAGCTTCGACAAACTATAGAATGTGTACTGGAATTCTGACTTATTTATTTTATGCTAGTAATGGCGGCGATCAGCGACTTATAGCGGGACTGCGAAATTGCAGCAGACAATCAGACACTAACTGACGCTTTTGACACTTTGCAGGAACCAGTGACACTAATACAGTTATCAGCGCTAAAAATATGCACTGTTAATGTACTTATGATACTGGCTGGGAAGGAGTTAAACATCTAGGGTTATCAAAGGGTTAACTGTGGGCCTATGCAGTGTTTGTGTTTCCTATGAGTGCCGTTTTTACTAGGGAGAAAGAATGATTTGAGTTCCTGCTTTGCAGGAACTTAAAATCCATCCCATCCCCCTGTCAGAATGGAACTCTGTCTTGTTTACATAAGCAGAGCTCCATTATGAGTTTCTGCCTGACAATTGGGGGGAGCCGGCGGACATTGAGTGCCCAGCACCTGCAGATCGGCTACTGCTGTGAATAATTAGTGCCAGTGGCGAGCGTGCACCTCCTGCAGGCTGAAGTGCAAGATCACAGTTGGTGCCCTATAGCAGTAAAAGTGCTATAGGGCGGTCATCAATTTGTTAAAGAGATAGGGCACCCATATTGTGTATATATTTATTGGCGGTGGGCATTTACCTGAGGCGTCATTTGTTTCATGGTTATTAGTGTAAATTTATGGTGTGAAAAGGCTTCAGTACACATAGAAAAAGATAACAGATATATGTGAGAATTAGAATCATCAATAAGTTAAATCAATAGTAAACTGTGTAGGAAAATGATAACTAGAGCTATTGAGTAGATTCTGTAGTCGCTCATATAGCTGAGGATAAACACACAACATCAAATATTTATAAATATCGACTCACCTTTTCCAGATATGTTACCATGTGTTAAATCACATACATCTGGGGCATCAACTATAGAGGACTATGAAAAGAAGGTCTCTAATATCATCTTTCACTTTACAAAAGCCACAATCTTTGACAGACCACCACCCATGAGAGTGCTATGAAAACTTGAAAAAACGACAGAAGGCAATACATGGCTTACGTATTATATCCTGGTAACATTTTTCACTTGATAAATCTCATGACAAAATGTGTTTAAACCTGCAGTGATGCTCAGTAATATGACCTTGTTCTACTAATGGACTTAGAAGGTAAAGTTTTTAAAAGAGAAAGGGAAAGGGTTACATGCTCTCTCACAGGGCCGCTGATAAGGCAGTACAGCCGGCCCTTCTGTACCGTTCCCCATCCATTCAAAAGGGGGGTCTGGGCACTGAGTAGGAGAGCAAGCTGTACTACCTTGTGACTCCTGTGGATCCCCCTGCAGCACTGCCGGCTTTATTCCTCCAGCTGCTCTGCAGGAAGATCGGGTCTACCTACTTGCAAGCTGTCCAAACCTTGGAGCAGGGGATACAGTTGCAGAGTCTCTGCCTGTCATGAATGAAATTCCGGCTCTAACGTCATCTTGAGTGTCGGTCTGGTCAGAGGATTCCGGCAGCTGTATGTAGCTTCCACTCAGCCAAGTGCATGACAGCAATCAGGACGCTGTCCACCGATCCTCTCCCTTGCCTGGAGTGTGGACTAGAGCCTCTAGCATGTACTCATCTGCCTCACTACAGTGCTCTGCTATTATTTTAGTTTGTGAGTAGTTTTGAGCGAACCCGGACTGTAACATTCGGGTCCGTACCAAACTTTGGGGTGTCCGGGACCCGGACCCGAACACGGACGTTTCAAAAAACATTTGGGTTCTGGGTTCTGGTAGTTGATCACGCATGTTGAATAGCTGCAGGGCAGCCAATCAACAAGCGTTTCACTGGTTTGCCCTTAGAAGCCATCACAGCCATGCCTACTAATGGCATGGGTATGATTGGCCAGTGCATCATGTGACCCAGCCTCTATATGAGGCTGGAGTCACAGTGCTGCATGTCACATGCTCTTGGGTTAGTGTAGGGAGAGGAAGCTGCCGGCGTTTTTGTGAGGGAAAGATTGTGAGGGACAGATTGCAGACATTTTAACATCTGATCCTGCATCCTGAGATTACTACTACTGTTGCTCTGAGGGAAAGATTGCAGAAATTTGAGATTTCACATACTGCTGCTTTGAGTGACAGATTGCAAATCAAACCCTTCATAACATAACAATCGTTACGATCGTACACAATGATCATATTAAACAAATTTAAAGAAAATGGGATTTTTATGGTTCCAACATATGCAAAAACAACATTCTATTTTATACAAAAACTTTTATTGTATCATATAAAGAATAAAATATATAAAAAAGGATTTTGAGAATAGACAATCCATCACATGTGGTTTTTTACCACCATTGGAGTACAATTGAATGATGCACTTTAGATATTATCTCATTGCCTGTGCGTTCAACATGTTTCGCAATTCTTTGCTTCATCAGGAACTTTTTAAGGCGTAGATAAGTTCTAAATAAACAACAAATATACTGATTATACGTCAAATATACTGGTTTTACAACTGTATCCAAATACTTCACACATAGTACATAATTACAGAGTATTGTATTTAAATTGTACCACAGAAAACCATGTTTACTGGAACCTCATAAAAATGCTTTTTTACATTTTTACCTGTTCAACAATCAAGAAAGAACTCCTGTTAGGAGGGGATCAGGTGCCAAATCCAATTCCGGAAGGACGATGTCCCACAGAACAAGGACTGCAGAGTAGAACAATGTTTCAAAAATAAATAATCCCAGTTAAATTAAATATTTTGGTATTTTAAATTTATGTTGATGAATTATCTATCCAAATGGAAAGACAGCAGGGATAGTATAGAGTTAGAGTCTTTTTAAGATTGGGACCAAAAGCACCCAATAAGGGATGTTTCGGATAATATATAGGGGAATTAGACATATGCAATAACGATGGGAAGAAAACACAAGCCAGGACTAAAGAGGCAAACCTCTTATTGGGTGGTTTTGGTCCCAATCTTAAAAAGACTCTAACTCTATACTATCCCTGCTATCTTTCCATTTGGATAGATAATTCATCAACATAAATTTAAAATACCAAAATATTTAATTTAACTGGGATTATTTATTTTTGAAACATTGTTCTACTCTGCAGTCCTTGTTCTGTGGGACATCGTCCTTCCGGAATTGGATTTGGCACCTGATCCCCTCCTAACAGGAGTTCTTTCTTGATTGTTGAACAGGTAAAAAAGTAAAAAAGCATTTTTATGAGGTTCCAGTAAACATGGTTTTCTGTGGTACAATTTAAATACAATACTCTGTAATTATGTACTATGTGTGAAGTATTTGGATACAGTTGTAAAACCAGTATATTTGACGTATAATCAGTATATTTGTTGTTTATTTAGAACTTATCTACGCCTTAAAAAGTTCCTGATAAAGCAAAGAATTGCTAAACATGTTGAACGCACAGGCAATGAGATAATATCTAAAGTGCATCATTCAATTCTACTCCAATGGTGGTAAAAAACCACATGTGATGGATTGTCTATTCTCAAAATCCTTTTTTATATATTTTATTCTTTATATGATACAATAAAAGTTTTTGTATAAAATAGAATGTTGTTTTTGCATATGTTGGCACCATAAAAATCCCATTTTCTTTAAATTTGTTTAATATATTTTCCAGGGTTGAAGGTGCCTTTGACCTACTGAAATAGCACTTTCATTAACAGTTTTTTCATAGAGGTGTTTCATTCACCATAGTTCAAGTGCTATTCAGCAGGCCAAGTCAATCAGTGTTTTGTATCATTTGGTACTGAATACGTACTTTAAAATGGCAAATTATTGTGGGGAGGCTTTCGATGGCCTTATGGATCGGTTCCATCAGACCCAGAGTAAAACTCTGGGAGGGATGAACACTGACCAGTTTTTTCTAAAGCTGAGACGTCTATTAGAACGAAAATCGTGCCTGTATTGGAATAGACGCTATTTTCAAAAATACATTGAGGACAAAATAGTACCATGGGGTTTACGTATTCAGATCTTTCCAAATCTCCGAAAAATTGAGGGAGATCTGAAAAAAGAGTGGGAGGATAACTTACAAAGATGTTCGTTTAAGATGATGGACACTCTATGTATCCAATATTCCAATGATCTAAAATTAGTGCATATGGAAATAGAGAAGATCTATAATGAAAACAATCAAATCATATCGGAAAAAAACTTTCCCGAGAATGAGGAGATTTTTAAAAACCCATTTGGAATCCTTAGTGGCAAATATTTTAAAAACTAAGGAACAAAAATTCCTCAGAGACAAATTGGCTTATGACTCAAATGGGGCGTATAAATGGACAAATATGGGAAGGAAATCCAAAGTTAAGAAAACAACTAATCCTGTTGACTACACTGACTCAGACGTTTCATCTGTTTCTTCAAAATCATCTTTACAGGTTCCCGCTACTCGGAAAAATCAACCGTCCCAGGTATCGCACAAACGCAAAAGTGATGCAGTGGGGGCCCGTTCCTCTGCATCCAAACGCACAAATTCTACTCGCTCACGACTTCAGTCACGCACTTCGCACTCCTCCACTTCTGAATCGTCTACTATACGTTCTCACTCTGAATCACACTAGATTGGTACTGCATCTATACCTTTGTCCACATCTTCTGAAACCAAGGTAAGAGCACCTCTCACAAACCCTCAGTCGGGGGACTTACGTCCAGCACCTATCTTCACTCCCAATCTGGTCATGGACCCAAAAAGGAGTGGCCCAAACGAGGGAGCCATTCCGAAAGACAAAGCCAAGAAATAAGAGTTTCTTCTAATTCTGAGTCCTTTGGCTTTGAAATAGTCAATTTATCCAGTCATAAGTTAACGACAACCCAAACTGAGGTTTTGGGCCTGGGCCTTTCCTTTTGTCCAACAAAGGGAACTGATTCCTTTGATTTAATAAAAGATATCCATTTATTCGCCCGCAAATTAATGTTCAAGATCATACACGATAAAAATTTGAAACCAGCGAACGCATTATCCAATCCCCTATGGCAAGGTTTTTCTATAAATGATATAAAGGCCTTGGAGGATTTGATGGAACTTTGGGAGGAGGGAGGTGGCGAGGACTCCTCTCCGCTCTCCTCGGATATGTCCACCTCCTTGATGGCCTCCGGGGGCATCCGAGATGGCTCCGCCACCTTCCCCCCTCTAAGGTCTTTCAAACCCAAATCCAAATCCTTCCCATTACTCCAGGGCAACCCTAATGTTTGGGCCTTTACCCAACAAGTAGTTCGAGAGATTGAAGCTGCGAATTGGCATCTTTCAATGCCGACAAACATTTCTCAAATCCACCTAGAAGCTTTAACATCTTTGACTCAGAATCCCCAATTAATCATAAAGCCTGCTGACAAGGGCGGCAACATAGTGCTAATGGACTCAGATCAATATGAAGCCATGGTTTTTCAAATTCTTAAAAATAGGGATTGGTACAAACGGATCACAAACCGCTTTGTTGAAGCAACGTACAACAAATACCATAATCTAATTGCCCGAGCTTACAATGAGGGCGTTATAAACAAGTCAACCTGGGAGTTCTTGCGGGTAGCCAACCCAAGAACCCCCACGTTGTATGCTTTGCCCAAGATACACAAAAATTTGCAAAAACCCCCAGGAAGACCCATTGTCTCTGGCAAGGGCTGTCTAACTGAGCATGCCAGTGAAATGATCGATAGCTATATACGCCCACATTTGCTAACATTACCCTCATATCTACAGGATACCTCGGATCTTCTCCGAGCCCTGGATGGTATTTCTATACCCAAGGACGCGTGGCTTGTGACGATTGATGTTGAGGCCCTCTACAGCTCTATTCCCCATTCTCTTGGGGTCCGGGCTGTGGAGGGCTTCATATCTCAACGAGATACCACAGCTGAGACCTACAATAAATTTATCTTGGAATTATTGGAATTCCTTCTAAATCACAACATATTTTTGTTTCAAGAATCCCACTACCTCCAGATACAGGGGGTGGCTATGGGGACCAAATGTGCCCCCTCCTATGCCAACCTGTATCTGGGGGAGTGGGAGAAGGATGTTGTTTTCAACGAATCCAATGCAGGCTTCAGTGAAAAGATTCTCCTCTGGCGAAGGTTTATTGACGACATATTTGTAATATGGACCGGAACCAGAGAGGAATTGGATACCTTTATGGAGTCACTGAAGATAAACAGGTTCAACCTAAGTTTCACATATCAATGCCATCAACAGCGCATTGATTTCCTGGACATTGGAATTTTTGTTAATGATGATCAGAGTTTGGGATCAACGTTGTTCCGCAAACCATCAGCTGGGAACACACTATTGCACGCCTCCAGTTCTCACCCTTCTTCATTAGTAACTAGTATACCCTACAGTCAATATCTAAGAGTAAGACGAAACTGTACGGACCCAACCAATTTTGAATCAGAGGCCAGATCACTGCAGACCCGTCTTTTACAACGGGGCTATAGTAAATCTTGCCTCAAAAAAGCCTACCATCGTGCTAAAACCCATGATAGGGATAACCTGATCCATCCTATAAAAAACAAAAATGTGAACTCAAAAAACACTACCGTTACCACCAGATTAATTATCAAATATTCAGTACATCATCATAAAATCAGACATATAGTTAAAAAATATTGGCATCTGTTGACAGCCGATGAGACAATCTCTAAATACATCAGTCCGTACCCGGAAATTTCCTTCAAACGTTCAAGATCTTTGAAGGATAATCTTGTCCATAGCCATTATATAAAAAGGAGAGACAATGGGACAAAGAAATTTGGCATTGAACCATGTGGTAATTGCAACTTCTGTAGATATGTGACCCCTACTCGGGTCATCTATCTCCCGAATGGCAAAGAATGGAAACCATCTTTCGTCGTTAATTGTCGAACGATGGGTATTATTTATTTGATGCAATGTGACTGCGGTGCATATTATGTCGGTAAAACGAAGAGACCATTCTTTCATCGCATCCGTGATCACATTTCTCTGATAAAGAAAAAACGAATGGAAACTCCAATTAGTAGACACAGTGGTCTACACCACGGCTTTGATCTGTCCTTTATGCACTTTGTAGCCCTTGACCATATCCCCCCCCACATTAGAGGAGGTGACTGGGACAAACATCTTTTGCAAAGAGAGGCAAGATGGATTTTTCAGCTATCCGCGACAAAGTACCCAGGCCTCAATGAGGCCATGAGCTTTAAACCTTTCTTGTAACATAATTTTTGCTTAAGCAAATGGATATATATGAGTATTAGGACTCTAATTGAGTAGCGGATAGTCTGAGATCTCCTCTTCCTCCCTTTTCCCTTCAAGGCCCAGCACCTCCCCTCTATCTATGACATCTCAATAGATAATGCCCTCTGACGTGCCTATCAAATTGTAGTACCAATGATCTATATTTTTTCTTTTCTTTTTTCGATATTTTTTCTTTTGTTAAAATGATGAGACATGTTTGTCAAATATGTACCTGCACTGAAAACCATGTGCTGAGTTTGAACCTTGCTTGCACTAAATCCTTTGATTCAATTCATTACATATTTTTTTTTCTTCCCTGTTGGGGATTTTCGGTGTCTTGTCCGGCTCTTGGAGAATTTGGTCCCCAATTAACTATGGGCTGTACGGACTGGGGGGACACCGTGGATTCGGTTCAGGGCCCCCGGCTATCTCCAGACCGGTGGTCCTGTCCTGATATCCGCCGTGTCCCTCCTATTTATTTACCCCCAGTTTTTTACATCACTTCCTCAATCCCACATTGCTTATGGACCCTCAATCCCAGGACCTATTGCAATGTGCCCTCTTGTGCACCAGATGGCAGTGTTGCTGGCTGGGATTCTAATGGAATTTTCCTTGTTTCCCTCCCGGATGCCTTCTGTTAGTTCTAGGGCGCTTCCCTCTCTAGGGAGTTTCCAAAATGGTGATTGAGGTATGCTTCCGCCCTGCGCTGGGCGCCCTGTGTACGTCCTGACGACTCTTCGGAGATGCGCCGGATACGTCCGCATGACGCTCGCGCATGCGCGATCGGGTAAAGCTGTCCGCAATTGCACGGCGGCGACGTCAGACGCCGCCTGATTGGAGGATGAACGTCGGTCTATAAAAAGCCTGATATGGCAGCGCCATATACAGACCTATCTCCAACATATGCTGCATCTCTGGGAAATCACCTCAAGCCTGGGACTTGTTACTGCGGTATGTTTCTTTCAAATCTATCGCTATTGGGACGTTGCCCCCTATATATATCATACTTATTTTGAATAACCAATGTGCCGGGTGATCCAGGGCACGGGGTTTCAATACCCCGCCCTGGGTCATCCTATCTAATAAAAGTGATAGTTACTACGTGTATTTTCCTTTTTCCCTCTCTAGTGCAATCATCTGCTTCACCATCGGTGATTCAGATTATTGGACCATAGCGTGGGTCTTATCTGTGACAGTCTGACCTTCTTGACCAGTGTACATAAGGTTTTTCTCTGGAGCAATTATGGGTCTCTTTCCTCGAAACCAAGTTATCTAAAAGACAGGTATTTTAAATACTCATGTCACTACAATTTATATTTCGTCCTATGTTTGCCTCTTTAGTCCTGGCTTGTGTTTTCTTCCCATCGTTATTGCATATGTCTAATTCCCCTATATATTCTCCGAAACATCCCTTATTGGGTGGTTTTGGTCCCAATCTTAAAAAGACTCTAACTCTATACTATCCCTGCTGTCTTTCCATTTGGATAGATAATTCATCAACATAAATTTAAAATACCAAAATATTTAATTTAACTGGGATTATTTATTTTTGAAACATTGTTCTACTCTGCAGTCCTTGTTCTGTGGGACATCATCCTTCCGGAATTGGATTTGGCACCTGATCCCCTCCTAACAGGAGTTCTTTCTTGATTGTTGAACAGGTAAAAATGTAAAAAAGCATTTTTATGAGGTTCCAGTAAACATGGTTTTCTGTGGTACAATTTAAATACAATACTCTGTAATTATGTACTATGTGTGAAGTATTTGGATACAGTTGTAAAACCAGTATATTTGACGTATAATCAGTATATTTGTTGTTTATTTAGAACTTATCTACGCCTTAAAAAGTTCCTGATGAAGCAAAGAATTGCGAAACATGTTGAACGCACAGGCAATGAGATAATATCTAAAGTGCATCATTCAATTGTACTCCAATGGTGGTAAAAAACCACATGTGATGGATTGTCTATTCTCAAATCCTTTTTTATATATTTTATTCTTTATATGATACAATAAAAGTTTTTGTATAAAATAGAATGTTGTTTTTGCATATGTTGGCACCATAAAAATCCCATTTTCTTTAAATTTGTTTAATATATTTTCCAGGGATGAAGGTGCCTTTGACCTACTGAAATAGCACTTTCATTAACAGTTTTTCATAGAGGTGTTTCATTCACCATAGTTCAAGTGCTATTCAGCAGGCCAAGTCAATCAGTGTTTTGTATCATTTGGTACTGAATACGTACTTTAAAATGGCAAATTATTGTGGGGAGGCTTTCGATGGCCTTATGGATCGGTTCCATCAGACCCAGAGTAAAACTCTGGGAGGGATGAACACTGACCAGTTTTTTCTAAAGCTGAGACGTCTATTAGAACGAAAATCGCGCCTGTATTGGAATAGACGCTATTTTCAAAAATACATTGAGGACAAAAATAGTAATATATTTTCCAGGGATGAAGGTGCCTTTGACCTACTGAAATAGCACTTTCATTAACAGTACACAATGATCAGATTGTGGGATCGTACACAACGATCAGATTGTGGGAGTAATTTGAGATTTCACATACTGCTTCTTTGAGCGATCTGACTGTACTAGATAGAGGCTTCTGCTTAGAGGGACAGATTATTGTTCAAAAATCATCTCCTAGTTCTAAAGGGAAAGGTTCTAGCTGCAGCTGTAAGTGACACATTATTGTTCAAAAACCATCTCCTAGTTTATTTGATTTTAATTTATTTTCCAAAATCCCCATTTTTTTGTAGGGCACTTGCCCTACTCTTACCCCCATTTTACTTCCTTTTGCAGCCCTCTAAAAACTTGCCAGGACTTTGTTACAGCCATTTTTGTGCCTAAAAGTTCGGGTACTCATTGACTTCAATGGGGTTCGGGGTCCGGGATAACGTTCGGCCAACGTTCGGTGCCGAACCCGGACTTTTTCCCAAAGTTCGTTAGGACCCTCCGAACCCGAACGTCCAGGTGTTCGCTCAACTCTATTTGTGAGTAAAACCATTGTAGTTTTTAATTAGTACACTGCACAAAGGTCTTACTTTCCTCCCTCCCGTTCTTGTTTAGACACATATGGAGCTCCCCACTTGACATGTGCAATTTGTTTTGTTCCAAATTCGTTTTTTAACTCATTTTGACAAATTCATTAATGCGCAAGTATTCGAATTAACGAAAATCCATCTACCGAATTTATATGAATATTTGTAAAATCATAAATTTGAATAGTCGAATATTCATAATTTTGTAAATTCGAAAATTCCAAAGATTTTTCCTATCTGCAGCCAGGCAGGTAACCTCTAGGAATTGGAAGTCTACCACCAGCCCATCGCTGTCCTCCTGGGTGAATGATATTATGAAAGAATAACCCCCCACTGGGACATTTGAGGAAAACCAACTCATTCAGCGCAAAAAACAAACTGAGGTAAAACAATAATGTTTATTAGTACATTAAAAACATCAAAGGACCTTGGAACATACAGGTCCATCAGTCAAAAAGTACAAAAAGGGGAGGTACAGGTTGAACCAGGACAACTGAGAGATGGTGCATACAATGTGTGAAATGGGTGAACATGGAGCAACAGACAAGAGTACAAACAATTGAAAAAATACACTTATGACCACTCATACTGCCACCAAGTGGCAGGAGAGACCCAACAAGCTTCGAGAGATCTTCATCAGGGGTAGGTGGTCACCTATTAAAATCCTCGTGTTGTACAAGGAGTTATCAAGTAGGGCGGTAACAGGTCCACACAAATTCAAATACAGTATTTGAGGTCCTGCCTCAGTCCAAAAGGAGCAGTGAGACAAGGAAGAGTATCTTATGGTCTGAGATGTAATGTTTTGATGAGGAATAGTTGGCACATTTATTTTCACATGATAGTGTGGGGATGTAGGGGACTGCCAGTCAGTTTGGTCAGCAATAAATTTAATGAATGTCCCAAGCGCATCACATACATGGACGTGGTTTAAAATAAACCAGAGAGGGACTGAGGAATCAGGGTAATGGCAGCCCAGGTGGTAAATTCAATGGTCAATCTATATGTCAAAGGATAAAAAGTCTGGGTCATAAGAAGGTCAGTGACTGCAAGAAAGTCTCCTGTTGTTCCCCAAGGTGGGGGAATTTGTCAAAGAGTAGTACCCAATATGAGAGAAATCTCTCATCAGGGCTTTGCTTTTGCTCAGGGACTGGGACGTAGCAACAAGGTGGTCATTCAGACTTTCAGAGATTCTCCTCATATTGGGTACTACTCTATTTACCACCTGGGCTGCCATTACCCTGATGCCCCAGTCCATCTCTGGTTTATTTTAAACCACGTTCATGTATGTGATGCGTTTGGGACATTCATTAAATTTATAGCTGACCAAACTGACATTGGAGCATACTGTCTATGCAGTCCCCTACATTAAACTGTGAAAATAAATGTGCCAACTATTCCTCATCAAAAAATAACATCTAAGACCATAAGATACTCTTCCTTGTCTCACTGCTCCTTTTGGACTGAGTCAGGACCTCAAACACTGTATTTGAATCTGTGTGGACCCGTTACCGCCCTACTAGATAACTCCTTGTACAACACAAGGATTTTAATAGGTGACCACCTACCCCTGATGAAGATCTCTCTAAACGCGCTGGGTCTCTCGGTGTGAGTGGTCATAAGTGTATTTTATCAATTGTTTGTATTCTTGTCTGTTGCTCCACGTTCACCCATTTCACACATTGTATGCACCATCTCTCCGTTGTCCTGGTTCAACCTGTACCTCTCCTTTTTGTACTTTTTGATTGATGGACCTGGTATGTTCCAAGGTCCTTTGATGTTTTTAATGTACTAATAAACACTATTGTTTTAGTTCAGTTTGTTTTTTTGCTCTGAATGAGTTGGTTTCCCTCAAAAGTCCCAGTGGGGGGTTATTCTTTCATAATTTTTATGTCAGGGATGTGGGTTAACCGCTTACTATTCAGTATCAGAGTGTAGCAATACCCTAAACTCTCCTGGGTGAATGAGGTTAACTACATCATGCTCATGGAAGAGATGCAAGCCAAAGAAACCGACAAATGGGACAAATTCACCACACTGTGGTATGTATGGATACACTACTCCTCGTCTCAAAAATTGAAAGATAGGTTGTCTACATAACCGGACGTCACCTCTGTATACCTTACATTACTGTTGGACTGAGCTCCTCATTATTCCCCCCTTCTATCTCGCTCTCTGCTTTCTAAGTTCTCGCTAACATATACTCCTCTCATCTCTTGTCTCTCCTCCTCTCTTCCCTCTTTCTTTTTGCCATCTTTTTCTTTTCTTTTCTTTCACTCTTTCTTTTCCTTTCTATAAGTTGTCATATGTCTGTGATTGATGTTTAATGTGACATTTAAGTATGGGAGCATACTATACCCTTGGAACATACGCTGAACAGTAGTATTGATTTGCTCTTTAGTGCCTAACTAAATGTTCTCCCTGTATAAAGTGTGTCACATGATCTTTTAACGCAACGCAATCTCAACTGAACGTTGAAAGCCTGTTTTTTCTATGTTTGACAATTTGTTATTCTGAACCTTTTTCTTACAATAAAATATATTCAACCTTCATTTCTAAAAATTACAAAATTCGTAAATTTGAAAACCCGAAAATTTGAAAATCTGAATAACAGCTAGCTATAATAACTCAACTATTACTAACTATTAAATTATAGGCATTGGAATTTCTTTTCAAATTTGGTGGTTAGCGAACGTAACAGATATAAATTCATCCGAAGTTATGAATTATCCAAAATAACAAATGCCGTATCTAAACAAATGGAATGTAACAAATTAACCCGTACCTTATCGAGTCATTGTGAAATGACGCCGGCAGGAAACCTTCATCATACCGGGCTCTTTACCACGTGACCGGCTGTGTCCAATCACAGCCGGTCACATGATGTAAACAAACCGCGGTAACTGAAAATTGGTCTGGGCAGGAAGTGGTTAATTATAATAATAAATAACAATAATAATAAAAACTTTTTATTATTATTATTATTTATTATTCATTTGTTCCGTTCCATTTGTTTAGATGCAGCATTCGTTATTTCGAATAATTTGTAACTTCGGATAAATTCATATTCGTTATGTGCACTAAAAGACAAATTTAAAAGGAAATTCCAATACTCATAATTTAATAGTTTGTTATTATTAGTTAGTTAGTTAGTCATTATTATTAGTTATTATTATTTAATATTCGGATGTTCAAATTTACGAATTTTCAAATTTACAAATCACGGTAATAATGAATGACCCAAAAAATGTAATAAAAAACAAAAACGAATGAAACGAAAACACACACATTTTTCATCAGTGCACAAGTCTATTCCCCACCTCCCCTGATTTGGATCAGGGGTATGCCTCTAGTGGTAGTTGCTTTTACTTGGTTTATGGGCTACCCAATCTGTTAGTTTATTGCATGGTTCAGTGATTGTGCCTTGGTCTCAGTTCACACTGAGAGTGAAGGAATGGCACCTGTTACCACACCTGCAGCCAAATCGCACTGATCTTACAAGACACATTCTGAATGGCACCCCCATGCATCTCAGCCCTCAGTGCATTTTTGGGTGCCAGAACTGCAGGGAAATTGCATGGTCAAAAAGACCAAGCAATTTCCCTGCCGTCATGTTTTTAAGAAGTAGCATGCACCTTTTTTCCTGTTTTTACTTAGTTTATGGATTACCCACTCAGTTAGTTTATTGCCTGGGAACAGCAGCCAATCCAACGCGGGCCACACAGTCCCTGCTAGGGTGAACCGAGCCTTATGGTTTAATAAGTGTCTTTTGAAATGCACTGCAAAATGAGCATTTCCTGTGCACTTTGTCACACGTTCAAGTAACACCAATTATAAAGGCTCTTTCACATGGGCGGCTGAGCCGTGGATTTACCACTATCCCTGGCTGCACAGCCGAATCCTAACAATATAGTCAGATAGGGCTGTACAGTGAAACAAAAATCCATCCAATTAACTAGCAAACAACAAACATAAAGATATAAGTGAACCAAAAACCGAGAGAAAAAATACCTAGCTAAACAACCTAACAAAGTAACAGAAAGTTTAACTAGTGAGCTAACTATATACAATATATGCAATAACACAGAAAATCAGGGTAAAACTGGAGGTGCAGCTCACATTTATGAAGAAGTAACCAAAATTTGGGTCAGGAACAAGGGGGAGTAGGAACAACGCAGCAGGGTTCAGAGTATGGGTACAGAATCAGAGATTCTGTACCCTATACAGATTAGAATCATAAATACGTTAAATCAATTGTAAACTGTCTAGGAAAATTATAGGTATAGGTACAAGGCAAAGAGCATGATCAAGCAGGAACAGGATTAATGGGTAACGGTATCGGACAGCAAAGCAAAACATTGGAGCGGACGGGAAATGTAGAGGAGAAACTAAACACCTTCTCAGCAGCCAGAATCAAGTGAAAACTGATTACTGGAATCTGCTGGCTGCTGGGAGACACCTGCTGGTGGACACTGGAACTACAACCTTCCGCTATGGGAAGCACAGTGCCCCCAGCTGGTGATACAGGTCACACTCAGTGTTTCAGCCTATTTGGAAGATGAACATGTCTATAAAACCCACATTTAAAAGAAACATTTGTAAATTCCACTTACACAGTAAATGCCCTCTGTTTCTCTCCCTCTACCACCACAAAAGGAAATGTAAATCAATCTGGGGATGCACAGGGTGATCCTCATATCTTCCAAAAAGCCTCAAAGACTGCATGTAACAAATGATGCTATGCAGGTGGCCAAACTGCACATGTACAATTATATTGTCGCTTTAAACGTCATTAGAAAATTCAGGAGCTGCAACAAAACCTTATTCAGTACAGAAGACAGATTTTTGTCCACACTTCCTAGGCATTCAGTAGAGTTTGGCCCAGCATACATTTTCTTCTTTGGTTTATTGTGTGCATCCAGTCATCGGCATAGCTGTGAATTTGCTAGATTTCACTCAATATAAAGGAATTTAGCTCTGGTTGCCAGGTCATTACCAGATTACTTACCTCTCTGGAATTTCTGCTTGTCTGCCTGTGATGGATAAGGAGCCTGGGTCAGTGTAAAGTGGACCAGGTGGGGGTGATCTGCCCTGCACATTACATACTTGTGACTCCTGTACTCTGTACATAGGCTCGATTTTTAGGCCCCTACCACCGTTAGCACCATTTTGCCAAACCTAATTTTCATCATAGAATGCTGCATGTCACTATTAACAGCATGCTGCGTGTCTCTATTAACAGCATGCTGCGTGTCACTATTGGGGGGGGGGGGCAATTATCTCTGTGCGTCGTAC
>BLSH010248011.1:3027-15060 GCA_018402905.1 Glandirana rugosa | reverse complement strand
CACTTGTCACCCATCAGTGACCGTGGTGTCACCCGTCACCCATCAGTGACCGTGGTGTGTCACCCGTCACCCATCAGTGACTGTGGCGTGTCACCCGTCACACATCAGTAACCGTGGCCTGTCACCCATCACTGACCATGGCCTGTCACCCGTCACTGACCTTGGCCTGTCACCCATAAGTGACCACCACCAGTCACCCATCAGTGACCATGACCAGTCACCCATCAGTGACCACCACCAGACACCAGTCGCCCATCAGTGACCACCGCCAGTCACCCATCAGTGACCACTGCCATCACCTGTCACCCATCAGTGACCACCACCAGACACCCGTCACCCATCAGTGACCACCGCCAGACACCCATCACCCATCAGTGACCACCGCCAGTCACCCATCACCCATCAGTGACCACCACCAGTCACCCGTCACCCATCAGTGACCACCACCAGACACCCATCACCCATCATTGACCACCACCAGACACCCCTCACCCATCAGTGACCACCGCCAGTCACCTGTCACCCATCAGTGACCACTGCCAGTCGCCTGTCACCTATCAGTGAGCACCGCCAGTCACCCCTCACCCATCAGTGACCACTGCCAGTCACCCATAACCCATCAGTGACCACCGCCAGTCACCCATCACCCATCAGTGACCACCGCCATACACTCATCACCCATCAGTGACCACCGCCAGTTAACCGTCACCCATCAGTGACCTCCACCAGTCACCCATCAGTGACCATCACCAATCACCTGTCAGAGACCGTCATAACCTATCAGTAAACACCACCTGTAAAAGTCTCACACATTTAGTATTGCCATACTCAAGGGGAGTAGTAGAATGTATTTTGGGGTGTCATTTTTTCTAGGTACATGTTATGTGTTAGAAATATCATATAAATGGACAATTTTGTGAAAAATAAAAGCGTTTTAATTTTTTTTCCACATTTTCCAAAAACTACTGGAAAAAAAATACACGTTCAAAAGACTCATTATGCCTCATAGATTATATGTTGGGGTGTTTGCTTTTCAAAATGGGGTCATTTTGTGGGCAATTAGATTGTTCTGGTGCTCCAGGATCTTCAAAAGTGTAATAGGTAGGTGGTTGAGAAATAAGAGGTGTAATTTATGCTCGTAGAACGCCTGAAGGTGCTAGTTCAATGTTGGGCCTCTGTATGTGGCCAGGCTGTGTAAAAGTCTTACACATGTGGTATCGCCATACTTAGGGAGAGTAGTAGAATGTATTTTGGGGTGTAATTTTTGCTGGGTACATGCTATGTGTTGGAAATATCATATAAATTGACAACTTTGTGTAAAAAAATGCGTTTTCATTTTTTTCCCACATTTTCCAAAAACTACTGGAAAAAAATGACATGTTCAAAAGACTCATTACGCCTCATAGATTATATGTTGTTGGGGTGTTTGCTTTCCAAAATGGGGTCATTTTGTGGGCAATTCAATTGTCCTGGTGCTCCATGACCTTCAAAAGTGTAATAGGTGGTTGAGAAATGAGATGTGCAATTTATGCTCATAGAACACTTGAAGGTGCTAGTTCAATGTTGGGTCTCTGTATGTGGCCAGGCTGTGTAAATGTCTTACACATGTGGTATTGCCATACTCAGGGGGAGTAGTAGAATATATTTTGGGGTGTCATTTTTGCTACATACATGATATGTGTTGGAAATATCATATAAATGGACAACTTTGTGTAAAAAAAATGCGTTTTCATTTTTTTTCCACATTTTCCAAAAACTACTGGAAAAAAATGACATGTTGAAAAGACTCATTATGCCTCATAGATTTTATGTTGGGGTGTTTGCTTTCCAAAATGGGGTCATTTTGTGGGCAATTCCATTGTCCTCTGCTCCAGGACCTTCAAAAGTGTAATAGGTGGTTGAGAAATGAGATGTGTTATTTATGCTCGTAGAACGTCTGAAGGTGCTAGATCAATGTTGGGCCTCTGTATGTGACCAGGCTGTGAAAACATCTCAGACATGTTCAAAAGACTCATTATGTGGGTGAATCCATTGTCCTGGTGCTCCAGGGCCTTCAAAAATGTGATAGGTCGTCATGATATTAGATGTGTACTTTATGTCCGTAGAATACCTGACGGCGCTCCCTGCATGTTGGGCCTCTGTATGTGGCCAGGCTGTGAAAAAGTCTCAGACATGTGATATTGCCATACTCAGGAGGAGTAGCAGAATGTGTTTTGGGGTGTAATTTGTGGTATACATATGCTGGGTGTGAGAAATAACCTGTTAATATATGACAATTTTGTGAAAAAAAAAGAAAAATCTTCATTTTGCAAAGAATTGTGGGAAAAAATGACAACTTCAAAAAATTCACCATGCCTCTTACTAAATGCCGTGGACTGTCTACTTTCCAAAAAGGGGTCATTTGGGGGGTATTTGTACTTTCTTGGCTTGTTAGGGTCTCAAGAAATGAGCTGTCAGTATATCAGGTGTGATCAGGTGTGATCAATTTTCAATGATTGGCACCATAGCTTGTAGACTCTATAACTTACACAAGGACCAAATAATATACACTTATTTGGGTTATTTTTACCAAAGATATGTATCAGTATAAATTTTGGCCAAAATTTATGAAGAAAAATTACTAATTTGCAAAATTTTATTACAGAAACAAAGAAAATGCATTTTTTCAACATATTTTTTATTTATAGCAGAAAAAATAAATAACCCACTAGTGATTAAATACCACCAAAAGAAAGCTCTATTTGTGTGAAAAAAAAGGACGCAATTTTCATATGGGTACAGTGTTTCATGACTGAGTAATTATCATTCAAAGTGTGATAGAGCTGAAAGCTGAAAAATGGCCTGGACAGGAAGGGGGTTTTTGTGCCCAGTACTGATGTGGTTAATTGAAAAAGCTGAGGTTAGAAGCTGATTGGTTACCAAGCACAGCTGCACCAGATTTTGCACTCTCCAGTTTTAGTAAATCAACCCTAGTATGTTTAAAATAAGAATGTTTCTGGGTCTGTCTTAGAGCTGTTACACTATCTAACTGCTATTAGGGATCTAAGATGTACATGTCATGTAGGGCAAAAAAAAGAATAACAGGGAAGTGCAAAACTTGCACAGTTAAACCTTTAATCACTTTCTGCCATATGGCTGGGCAGGTGCTTTCCAGGTCCTAGAGGATGTCCAGGGACATGGGACTGTATTAAAATACTATCAATCACCATCTGCTCAATTTTTTGTCACACTGCTGGTGGTCTTGTTTTTATCTGGCATGTTAGCAGTGTAACAGTTTTGTTTAAATTTCATATAGGATTTTTTTTTTAATTTACGTGGAAATGTATACAGGTGTTCCATAGTGAACCTTATTGAAATAAAAAGTACAAAATAGGCCTTATTTGAAAGTCAAACAACAAACTAGGACCCTAGTGTTCTGGCTGAAGGAAACAAAGGTTGTGACTTACAAAAGTTGTGATGGCTTGTTAATGTAACACAGCAGTACACTAATGCCATTTAAGGTGCCATAATGTGCTCTCCTAAAACTCACAAACCATCTACTAAGGGCCAAAACCAATGGACACTATTCTGTACCCCTACTCCTGGACCCCTCTCCTGCCTTTGATATGGTTGACCCCCCCCCCCACGTGTTTGGTCTCCTTGACTATAATCTTCGCTGGTTCTCTTCCTACTTATCTGACCTCACATTAAGCGTTACTTACAGTTATACTTCCTTCTCTCTTCCTCCTTTCTCTATCCCTGTTCTTGGGCCTCTCCTATTCTCGATCTACACCTCCTCCCTGGGTCAGCTGATAAGCTTCCAATATCATCTCTATGCTGATGACACCCAAATGTATCTCTCTACCCTTCAGCTAACTCCTTCAGTCTCCCCAGAACAGAGGAAAAAAACTATAGGCGGCACTCCAAGCGTAATGCTGGTGCTGTATTTATTGACCATAATCAGCCATACAGGGTACAAAGAAGCTAGACGCGTTTCACTCAAGACATGAGCTTAGTCATTACTTCAGTCTCCCCACATATTACTAATTTACTAACAGACATATCAGCCTGGATGTCACACGACTTCCTCAAACTCAGTCTACCCATAACCAAGCTCATAATCCCCCCCCCCCACACGCCCCTTCCCCCGATTTCTCTGTCAAGATCGGTGGCCTAACTATCAGCCCATCTCTGCATGCCAAAGTTCTGGGTGTAATCTGGGACTCTGTACTATACTTTGTGCCCCATGTCCAATCACTGTCTAAATCTTGCCGCCTCAACCTCCGCATCTCCAAAATATGCCCCTTTCTAACCAATGACACCACAAAGCTCCTAGTTCATTCCCTGGTCATCTCTTGCCTCTACTAACTACCTCTTGACTACCGCAACTCCCTTCTCATTGGCTTACCTTTAAATAGGCTATCCCCCTTCAGTCCATTATGAATGCTTCTGCCAGGCTCATCCACCTTACTAACCACTCAGTGCCTGCTATTCCTCTCTCTTAATCTCTACAACTATACTTTCTACATCAGCTAATTCCCCACAGCCATTACCTTTTGTATCACTTGACCCTCCCTTCTAGATTGTATGCTGTAATGAGCAGGGCACTCTGATTCCTCCCTTATTGAATTGTATTATAACTTTAGTGTCTGCCCTCATATTGTAAAGTGCTGGCAAACTGTTGGCACTATATAAATCCTGTACTATAATAATAAGAATAAGAATAATGTAATAATAAAAAGTGATGAAAAGATGTTTGTTCTTCTTGTTATTTAGCCCAGCTCAATAGTATTTTTCTCAACCTATTCATCTAAAACCAGACCTTACAGTAAAACGCAAAGTCTTCAAATATACCAGGCCCTTCCCTCATAAATAGTAGCATTAAAGTTACACAAAAATACAAAAAGTTTATAAATGCACTTACTTTTCCTGCAGCTTCTGTACTGCAGAGGTGAAGTCATGCTTTTCCCGATTCTGGAGAATGCAGAGTAGCCAAAATCTCACAAGATGACACTAAAGCATAGTGTAAGGGTAATATCTCCTGAGATTTGAGCTATTAATCATTTCCCCAGATCTCGTTGGAAAGATGTCATCCTCACTAATGTTCCACAGGCAGAAGCTTGGAGAAAGGTAAATATATTTAATACTTTTTTCCCTACAGTTTTTAAAAGGATAACTCCACCTTCATGTGAAAAAAACAAATACAAAAAACAATAATATAGAATATACAGTTGTGACAATATTGTAATTGAATGTTATTAACCACTTCCCGACCAGAGCCATAAATAGGCGGCGGCTACTTTTGAGTGGCTGTACCAGGATATAGCCTGCAGCTGCAGGCTATATCCCAGTACCGTTTTTCAGAACGGACGGCCGGCTATCCAGGGATAATGACCGTTCCGGCTCGAGAACCGCTCGGCCGTTATCCCCGGAGGCGGGAGGGGACATCCCCCTCCCATCGCCTTCCGCCACTCTTCTCCAGCCTCCCGTCCCACTGGGAGACCAGAGCTATGATCCGGCACGTCCACCGGCTCAGAGGAGACCTGAAGGAAGCCGGAATTGGCTCTGATCGGGTCTCCTTCGGCAAATTCCGGAAGCAACGCCACAACGTCACTTCCGGTTTACCCAGCGTCTAACGGAGCCGGTTTTAAAAAAATGACAGTATTCAGAATCGCCATTTTTGGCGATCTGAATACTGTGAAGTGTAAAGGAGGGATGGGGGGTCTTTTAGACCCCACAGCCCTCCATAAAGTGTACCTGTCACCATATATTACTATCACAAGTGATGTTTACATTCCTTGTGATAGCAATAAAAGTGATCAGAATTTTTTTTAAAGGAACAGTGTTAAAAATCAATAAATAAATAAAATTAAAAAAAAAATTAAAGCGCCACCGTCCCCCTGAGCTCGCGCAAGCAAAGAAAACGCATACGTAAGTCGCGCCCACATATGAAAATGGTGTTCAAACCACACATGTGAGGTATCGCCGTGATCGCCAGAGTGTGAACAATAATTCTAGCAAAAGACCTCCTTTGCACCTCTAACCTGGTTACCGTTAAAAAAATTTAAAGCGTCGCCTATGGAAATTTTTAAGTACCGGACTTTGTCGACATTCCGCGAGTGCGCGCAATTTTAAACCGTAACATGTATGGTATCTATTTACTCGGCGTAACATCATCTTTCACAATATACAAAAAAATTGGGCTAACTTTACTGTTGTCTTATTTTTTAACTCAAAAATTGAAATTATTCCAAAAAAATCGCGCTTGAAAGACTGCTGCACAAATACCGTGTGACAAAAAGTATTGCAACAATTGCCATTTTATTCTCTAGGGTGTTTGAAAAAATATATATAATGTTTGGGGGTTCTAAAAAATTTTCTAGCAAAAAAAACTGTTTTTAGCTTGTAACAAATGTAAAAAAGGGCCCCATTTGGTAGGTGGTTAAACATTACACTTTCTTTTTCAATCTTCAGCATTGTAGTTTTTGTAAAATGCAATGCAATATAGTAACCTAGAGGGGTTCTGTACACAGATGGTGTACAGAACACAACCCCCTACCCCCCAGAAGTGTAATTTCCCACGTGTGTGGCTCACTGATTTTCCCAGTAGTCTGCACTAAGATACAAGTCAGATTTTGGTCACCCCTGCAAAAAAATTAATTTTTGGTTACATACTACCAAAGAGAAATCACATCTAAAGCGATGAAGACCCTGACACTTTCCTGCTTAGAACACTTCAGGTGCAGCAGCTGATTGATAATTATAAAATCACTTCCATACAGATTCACTATGCACATGGATACAGACAAAAAAACAGCTATTTCTTCAGAATAAAAAAGGTAGGAATATGCAACAAAGTTTGGTAAAATCCCTGCAATGTACACAGATCACCCAGGGGGAACGTTTTTTTCTCAACAAAAGTGGTATTACTCTAACTTTAAAACAGTTATTATGATGGGGGAGGGGGTCATAATATTAAGTGAGCATTGCAATTTTTTTTATTTTCGTTTCAAAACTTTTTATTGAAAATTCTTTAGTTCAACAAAAGAGACATTTATAGAAAGCTAGAATCTGTTAATCGTATACTCTCATACAAAATGCACAAAGAAAAACAAGTACATGCCTGTAATACGGGATATTGTTAGAGAAAAACATTGTCTGTTGTACAAATATAAGTCACCGTTAGGAATAAAAGGAAGAAGCAAAAGGCAAAGGAAAATAAAATAACAAAAAGAAAAAATAGCTCCAGGGCAGGAGAGGTCCCGCTGTCCCCCTGGTCACCCCAGCTGGGAATAAACTGTAACCGGGAAGACAGGCACCAACCCATTCCGCTCCAGGGATCATTATAAAATAAGAGGCTTTTGTGGGCATGACCTCTGCTGTATCAAAGTGAACTGAAGTCAACCAAACGGCCATACCCCATTTTTATAGGCCACTTAGAGAGAGTTTCTATTACCCTCCTCCAACCACATGGTTGGGAAGGCGTGGAGCAACACATGTATCAAACAGACCCTAGCAAACAAAATAATCAACATAACCACAACAAGATGAAAGGGAAAGCAGTCATAGGAAGAAAAGAGAAGAAGAAGCCGAGGGGAAGAAGAAAGAAGATAGACACCAGGGTAGTTATTCAAAAGAGTAAAAGAAAAGGGGTCTCACTGGGAGTTTTATATAGTTCTTCCAGGGTTCCCAAACAAGATCAAATTTAGGGGAAGTATCAAGGATAATATTGGCCAGCTTTTCCTGAACCATGATCCAGGATATTTTCCATTTAGCCTCGGTGAAAGACACCGAGGGGCGCTTCCAAGACCTGGCTATTGTGATCTTAGCACCAAGTAAAATAAATTGGATGAGTTTAAATAATGGTTTGGACAGACCATTGGGTTTAGAGTTGAGGAGGGCTATTTCTGGACTCTGAGGAACCGAGAGGCCCGAGATCTTACGGATCAAGTGAAAAATTTTGTTCCAAAATCCCCTAAGGCGAGGACATTCCCACCACGTGTGGAGGAAGGTGCCCACATGCTCACATCCCCTGAAGCAGAGGTTGGAGGAATTAGGGAACATAGCTGCTAACCAGGATGGTACCAAATACCACCTGGTAACTACCTTTAAGTTGGCCTCCCTCAAGGAAATATTAGCAATCCCTTTAAAGCATCGCAAAAACAAAGAGGTATATTTGTCCACCTCCCATTCCGTGTCCAGATCCCTTTCCCATTTTTCCGCAAACTGTGGTTTAGTTGAGTCCTCCATCAGTGAAGCATAAATCAAAGAGATACCACCTCTTAGATCCACAGTTACCGAACACCATTGTTCATATGGGGTAATGCATGTATGATTATTTCTGGATTTCCACCAGGAGTTCAGGAAATGATGAATTTGCAAGAAACAAAATTTTTCAGAGAGTGGCATATCTAGCTTGTTAATGTAATGCGATAAAGACAAAGGGCCGGCCAGAGTTAAAAAATGGCCCATACGATATAAACCCTTGTCCGTCCACCACTTAAAAGCCCTGATGTCTAAACCCGGTGGAAACTGGGGGTTATTAAAGAGGTGAGTGAGTGGACAGAGATTTGAGATTAGTTTGGGGGATTTAAAAACAGAATCGCAAAGAGCTATAGAGTGGGACAGAGTAGGGGAAAGTATTGGGGGGTCTCAATTTTTGGGGGGCTCCCACCAGGAAATCAATAGTGTTGAGGGGAACTGCCTGTCTCTCTATTTTGATCCAATCCGGTGTATTCCCTCTGGAGAAGACGGTTGAGAACTGAGCTAATTGAGCTGCCTGGTAATATTTAAAGAGGTGTGGGAGTCCTAGGCCCCCCTGGTTACGTCTCCTGTAAAGCACATTAGCTGAACATCTAAAACCCCTACGGGCCCAAATGAATTTCAGAATTTGGGATTGCAGTTTTTGCAAATTAGACTTCCTGACTGGAATGGGGAGAGCTCTAAAGAAATAAAGAATCCTAGGAAGAAGGGTCATTTTGACTGCGTGTATCCTACCCAACCAAGAAAGGCCCTCCTGATCCCATCTGGAAAGATCCTGTGCTAATTTCTTAAGTAAGGGGGGGTAATTGGCTTCAAAGAGTTTGTTAATGTTAGCTGTCAGACTGAGGCATCTGAGAAGAATTCCAAGTGAACTTGTAGTGGTCTTTTAGTTGGAGTATAGTTTGTTCTGGTATAGATATATTCAAAGCTGCGGATTTAGACCAGTTCACGCAGAGACCTGATATTTCTCCAAATGTTTGGAGTAGCTGAATAACCCGGGGGGTGGATGTGAAGGGGGAGGAGATGAACAGGAGCAAGTCGTCTGTGAATAACGCACATTTGTGCGAACCACATTCTATCCCTTGGATATCTGGGTTATCCCTAATGGCAATGGCCAGAGACTCCATCGCTATTGCAAATATTAATGGGGATAGAGGGCATCCTTGTCTAGTACCTCGAAAGATAGGGAAAGGTTCCGAATAAAAGTTATGCAGTTTGACCTGGGCACTAGGGTTTGAGTATAGGGCCTTTAGAGTTTGAATAAATCTAGGGCCAAAACACCATCTACCCAAGACTTCAAAGAGATAAGACCAATCTACCGTGTCAAAGGCTTTTTGCAAGTCGACAGATAAAATGTATCCCTCCCGAGTAGGACCCCCATCCCAGTTCGAGTTAAGCAGAGACACGATATCAACTGCTCAGCGGATCTGGTCAGGGCCTTGCCTGCCCGGGATAAAACCTACTTGATCTTTATGAATATATTGACCTATAAACTTAGACAGTCTATTAGCTAAAACTTTAGTCATAATTTTGAGGTCATTATTTATCAAGGAGATAGGTCTGTAGTTGCTAACATCAGATTGGTCCTTTCCAGGATTGGGGATGAACGACACAAATACTCTATTAGCATCACTTTGTAGAACTGTACCGGTCCTTAACGAATTGAAAAATTTTGTTAGATAAGGAGCAATAACTGGGCCAAAGGTTTTGTAGTAGCCCGTGGAAAAGCCATCTGGGCCACGGGCTGAGCCTTTCTTAAGGTTTCTAATCACCTCCAACACCTCCGCGTCATTAAAAGGCAATTCCAGAGAGGCTATGTGATCTTCCGAAAGTCTAGGGAAGGTGATGGAATTCAAAAACGCTTCGAGGGAAGGAGAGGAAACCACATGCCCTACATCATAAAGTTTGGCGTAGAAATTTTGAAAGATGGACATAATCCGTTTCGGGTTCTGAGTGAGATCGCCCGAATGGTCCCTGATCTTAGGGAAAGAATAGGAACGACACCTGGGGGACAATCTGGCAGCCAGCCTGGGGCCTATGTGATCTCTTTGCAAGTACAAGTGAGCTCTAGACCATTGAATTTGTTTCTCAGCGTTGGTAGTAAGAGTGAGATTTAAGGCTACTTTCCCCGCTTCCAGTTGAGCCCTTCTTATGAGTTCTAAGCCAGCTCTTGAAAGTCACGTTCCAGATTCTCTATATCTATCCTCCTCTCCCTTTTTAACCTGGCTGATAATTGGATGAGCTTTCCCCTCATAACCCCTTTATGGGCTGCCCACAATATTGGGGGTGAGACTTCCCCATTATCACTCCTGAGAAAGTAGTCCTTGAGTTACTTTTCTAACATTACACAATGTACTGGGTTATTCAGGAGGGATTCATTTAAGCGCCATTGGAGGTTCCTCGCCCCACCTGGCTCAACTTTGATATGTATTATTACCAGTGAATGATCCAACATAGGAGAGTACTTAATGGAGGATTTGAAAACCAAAGGGGATATAGAGGCTGGGACAAAAATATGGTCTATTCTCGCCATATTCTTATGTGGGGCTGAGTAATGAGTGTAGTCCCTCACCCTGGGATTTAGTTCCCTCCAAATATCTATGAAACCTAATGAGAAAAGTAGTCTAGCGAGCTTAAGGCTATATTTCGGAGGCCGAATTAGCCAAGGTGCTCCTGAGCCCGACTTGTCGAGCATGGGGTTAAAGGCCAAATTAGAGTCCCCTCCCAATATAACATTCCCCTCGAGATGGGGCAGGATAAGATTAAATAACCCATGGAGAAATTTAGCTTGTCCGAGATTCGGTGAGTAGTATGATAAGAGAGAATACGTCACTCCCCCCTAAGGTCCCTTTCAAAAAAATAAACCTCCCCTCTGGGTCTTTAATTTCTTTCATGAGGGTAAAGGCTAGGTGCTTAGCGAAAAAGATTCCCACACCTTTCGTCTTATCTGGAGTGTTTGCCAGAAAGAACTGTGGATAATTGGAGTGTATGTACTTAGGAACATAATGCTCTGGGAAGTGGGTTTCTTGAAGCATGAGTATGTCTAAATGATGGGAACGGGCTAAATTAAAGTATTTTTTTTTCCGTTTTATGGGGGAATTAAGGCCCTGTACGTTATGCAATGCCACTCTCAAGAAAGATGAAGGATTAGCGGACATGGTAACAGTGTGAGGATCGATCTACATGCAACACTAACCGAAGACTCACCTGACCCGTAAGAGGGAGGAAAAAGGACCTGTCAAACCAAGCAAATACGGAGATGGTCCGTGGGGGCCCTCTACGAAGGAGACTTCCCTGGAGTCTGAAAAGAGGAGATAAAAGCAGAGAGGTAACAAGAGGATAGAGGGGGCGTGGTCAAGACATGGCCGAGTGAAGAAGCAATTTTGCAGAGCTCCTGATCTTCACCCTTCCACCCATAACTAGGACGGCGGATTCTGCACCAATTTTCACCCCGGTCCTTCCCACTTCTAGTCCTCGAGACGTTTTAACGAAGAAGTGAGCCGGTACAGAACTGGTGCGGGGGAGATAGGAGAACAATGGAGAGACGAAAATAGAGGAGAAAAGTCTGAGGTCCCTTCAGAGGAAGCATCTCCCGGGGGTGCCTGGTAGAGGCATAAACGAACCAAACTGTCCAGGAAAAAGGAGGGAGAATGCCCAGTCCACTCAGAAGCCAATCACAACGTACATCTAGCTAGGAGTGTGACAATGGTACAGGCGATTAGGAAGTAGAAAGAACTCTCACCGTAACGTATTGCATGTCCCGGAATTAAGGGGGTATTTTGCCTTTTTTTT
>BLSH010248004.1:694368-735348 GCA_018402905.1 Glandirana rugosa | reverse complement strand
ATCTCCAAATCTAAGCAGCGGTATTTGAAATCTCAAATTCCCCCAACAATCTGATCGTTGAGCACGATCGTAGCGATCATTGTTTTATGCAGAGCTTGATCTGCAACTCAAAGCAGCGGTATGTGAAATCTCTAATTTCTGCTATCTGTCCTCAGAGCAACAGCACAGACAGCAGTAGTAAAGTAATCTATCTCAGGATGCAGGATCAGGTCTTAAAATGTCTCAAATCTCTCCCTCAAGCTTTCAGCTTCCTTTCCCTACACTAACCCAAGGAGCATGTGACTGCAGCACTGTGACTCCAGCTTATAAAGAGGCTGGGTCACATGATACACTGGCCAATCACAGCCATGCCATTAGTAGGCATGGCTGTGATGGCTTCTAAGGGCAAACCAGTGAAACGCTTGTTGATTGGCTGCCCTGCAGCTTCTCAACACGTGGAGTAAAATAGCCCGAACGATTTTTGAAATGTCCGGGTCCGGGTCCATGCCACGGACACCCAAAAGTTCGGTACGGACCCGAACGTTACAGTCCAGGTTCGCTCAACACTAGTCACTACAACAAAGGAGCTTGACATCCCTAGCTTTTTAAACTTACTGAGGTAAAATAATTACAAACAAGTTAAATGAAGTACAAAAAAAAAAAAAAATGGGAAACAAGTTTAGGAAGAGAAGAGAGGTCAAAAGACAAAAGAGGGAAGAGGGAAAAGGGGTGAGGGGGAGGGAAGTGCAATGGAAAGGGGGAAAGATAAAAAGATGGAGGCAATTAAAGTAAGGGTGGGGGAGATGCGAAAATTAGCTATAAAACAAACTGCTAATGCTTGCTCACCTTTATCCTCTATAGATTTCACATTTTAACAAATGGGCACATTTACGCTAGTTATAAATATATTGTATAAAGGCTGAGTTTTACACCCTCTGATAACTTATAGCAATCTATTCCTTTTTTTGAAGGCTCTTTATGCAAAGAAGATCAGAAGTACATCTAAAATTGAATGCAGGCAAGGAATTTCATGGCACTACAGAATTGATTTTTTTTATTGCCATACAATTCCACAATAATCAGCATGTAATCATAATCTTTAATGTACTCTAGAATTTCACAAATATATAGGTCTATGATTATGTGACAATTGTTATTACATATTACATAGTTACATAGTTAGTCGGGTTGAAAAAAGACACAAATCCATCTAGTTCAACCAAAAAAAAAATATGTAAAAATGGTTTATAACCATGCAATCCCATATACAATCCTTCATCCACACTTGATCCCAAGGAAGGCAAAAAACCCCAGCAAAGCATGATCCAATTTGCTATAGCGGGGGAAAAAATTCCCTCCTGATCCCCCGAAATGCAATCTGATTAACCCTGGATCAACTTTACCTAAAAATGTTAGTACCCAGTTATATTATTTACATTAAGGAAAGAATTCAGGCCTTTTTTAAAGCAATCAACCGTGCTGGCCAAAACCACTTCTGGAGGGAGTCTATTCCACATTTTCACAGCTCTAACTGTGAAGAAACCTTTCCGTATTTGGAGATGAAATCTTTTTTCCTCTAGACGTAAAGAGTGCCCCTTTGTCCTTTGTGATGACCTTAAAGTAAATAACTCAACACCAAGTTCACTATATGGACCACTTATGTATTTGTACATGTTGATCATATCCCCCCTTAATCTTCCTCTTCTCAAGAGAGCATAAATTCAGTTCCTCTTATCTTTCCTCATAGCTGAGCTCCTCCATGCCTCTTATTAGTTTGGGCTTTATTTACATAAATTATTAGATCTTATTAGTGGGGGCTTTCGGGGTTATAGTGTTCTGGCACCCCCAGCACCCAAGGCCCAATTTTTTGCCACCTGTTTCACGGGGGGATTTTGTCACCAGGTCAAGTGTACTATATACCGTACGTACACGCCAAATGCACCGAAACATAGTGTACACTCAATACGCTGCATGTATATATATATATATACTAGACTGTATATATTTTAACCACTTTTAACCACTTGCCGGCCGACTGCCCACCGCAGCGTGACGGCTGCAAGGTGGTTCGTTATCACAAAACGTTGTCACAGGGCAGCGGCCGCGATAACGACTATAATGAGCGGAGGTGTGCTTGTGCGCTCACTGTGTTCAGGGAGGGCCAGGGAGTGGGTAGGGCGGACTCAATCGCCGCCGGCTACCCGCGATGGCCCCCCTGCAGTGAGAGAACGGAGGTCCGTGTATGTAAACACGGATCTCCGTTCTCATAGAGGGGGAAGGGCTGTGAGATCACAGGCTTCCTGTACATGGAAGCCGTGATCACTCCCCTCCCCCTGCCAGACCAGCACCAATACAGTTAGAACACACTCAGGGAACACAGTTAACCCTTAGAGCGCCCCCTCCAGGTTAACCCCTTCACTGCCAATGGCATTTACACAGTAAACTGATCGCTGTATAAATGCCAATGGTCCAAAAAAGTGTCAAAATGGTCCGACATGTCCGCCACAATATCACAGTACCACTAAAAATAGCAGATTGCTACCATTACTACTAAAAAGTAAAAAAAAAAAAAAACCCCAGAAATTAATTCTCATTATTCGTAAACGCGGCAACTTTTTGCGCAAACCAACCAATAAATGCCGATTGCGATTTTTTTTTTTTACCAAAAATATGAGGAAGAATATAAATCGGCCAAAACCCATGAAAATGGATTTGTATTTTAGCAAAATTGTCGCTCTTTTTTTGTTTATAGCGGGGATCAGAAATTACGCAGAGGGGATCAAATACCACCAAAAGAAAGCTCTATTTGTGGGGAAAAAGGACGCAAATTTTGTTTGGGTACAACGTTGCATGACCGCGCAATGCTCAGTTAAAGTGACACAGCGCCGAATCGCAAAAAGTGCTCTTGTCCTAAAGTGTGAAATCCTTCCGGGGCTGAAGTGTTTAAGACACCACGTGTACTATATACCGTACATCGCCGAATACACCGATATATAGTTCACACTCAATACGCTGTGTGTATATATATATATATATATATATACCAGGCTGTATATATTTTAATACACCAGGTCAAATGTACTATATAATGTACGTACACCCAAAATGCACCAATATATAGTGTACACTTAATATGCTGCGTGTAAATATATATACATATATATATATATATATACAGTGAGGAAAATAAGTATTTGAACACCCTGCTATTTTGCAAGTTCTCCCACTTAGAAATCATGGAGGGGTCTGAAATTGTAATCGTAGGTGCATGTCCACTGTGAGAGACATAATCTAAAAAAAAAATCCAGAAATCACAATGTATGATTTTTAAACTATTTATTTGTATGATACAGCAGCAAATAAGTATTTGAACACCTGAGAAAGTCAATGTTAATATTTGGTACAGTAGCCTTTGTTTGCAATTACAGAGGTCAAATGTTTCCTGTAGTTTTTGACCAGGTTTGCACACACTGCAGGAGGGATTTTGGCCCACTCCTCCACACAGATCTTGTCTAGATCAGTCAGGTTTCTGGCCTGTCGCTGAGAAACACGGAGTTTGAGCTCCCTCCAAAGATTCTCTATTGGGTTTAGGTCTGGAGACTGGCTAGGCCACTCCTTGGTTACCCTGGCTGTGTGCTTCGGGTGATTGTCATGTTGGAAGACCCAGCCTCGACCCATCTTCAATGCTCTAACTGAGGGAAGGAGGTTGTTCCCCAAAATCTCGCAATACATGGCCCCGGTCATCCTCTCCTTAATATAGTGCAGTCACCCTGTCCCATGTGCAGAAAAACACCCCCAAAGTATGATCCTACCACCCCCATGCTTCACAGTAGGGATGGTGTTCTTGGGATGGTACTCATAATTCTTCTTCCTCCAAACAGGTTTAGTGGAATTATGAACCAAAAGTTCTATTTTGGTCTCATCTGACCACATAACTTTCTCCCATGATTCCTCTGGATCATCCAAATGGTCATTGGCAAACTTAAGACGTGCCTGGACATGTGCTGGTTTAAGCAGGGGAACCTTCCGTGCCATGCATGATTTCAAACTATGACGTCTTAGTGTATTACCAACAGTAACCTTGGAAACTGTGGTCCCAGCTCTTTTCAGGTCATTGACCAGCTCCTCCCGTGTAGTTCTGGGCTGATTTCTCACCTTCCTTCGGATCATTGAGACCCCACGAGGTGAGATCTTGCATGGAGCACCAGTCCGAGGGAGATTGACAGTCATGTTTAGCTTCTTCCATTTTCTAATGATTGCTCCAACAGTGGAACTTTTTTCACCAAGCTGCTTGGCAATTTCCCCGTAGCCCTTTCCAGCCTTCTGGAGGTGTACAATTTTGTCTCTAGTGTCTTTGGACAGCTCTTTGGTCTTGGCCATGTTAGTAGTTGGATTCTTACTGATTGTATGGGGTGGACAGGTGTCTTTATGCAGCTAACGACCTCAAACAGGTGCATCTAATTTAGGATAATAAATGTAGTGGAGGTGGACATTTTAAATGCAGACTAACAGGTCTTTGAGGGTCAGAATTCTAGCTGATAGACAGGTGTTCAAATACTTATTTGCAGCTGTATCATACAAATAAATAGTTTAAAAATCAGATATTGTGATTTCTGGAATTTTTTTTTTAGATTATGTCTCTCACAGTGGACATGCACCTACGATGACAATTTCAGACCCCTCCATGATTTCTAAGTGGGAGAACTTGCAAAATAGCAGGGTGTTCAAATACTTATTTTCCTCACTGTATATATATATACACTAGACTGTATATATTTTTGTTTCAAAGATTTTTATTAAAATTTTCAACATAACAAGTAAAGGAAAGATACAAACGCTGAGTTAGTTACTTGACATAGGAGCTTATGTGTGAAGACTGCATAATAAGCATGTTATAATTACAGACATTTAAATCCAATGTAATAATAAAACACAAAGTATAGCATGAGCTTGGAACCTCTCTCTAGGCAAACCAAGGTAGAAGGTTCAACTTACCGATGCCCCGACACCCCAGAAAGGGAACACACTGTGTCGGTACGTGGAAGTATCGCCCACCCAAAGAAGTCCATCGCATCAGATTAACTCTCTATCCTGCATTAACCACATGTGGATAGTAATACTCGAGAGCTACAGGTGGAACATGTAACCTATCCACTGGAGTTAGTGCATCATGGACCAACTCAGGCGAGTAAAATCATGGATGAAGTACCAAGAAGAGGAGGAAGAAAGGAAGAATATATAGAGGTAAGGGGAACAAAGAAGGAGGAGAGAAGAGAAGCACCTAAATTTAAGACTACGAAGCCGAATTCGTTGTCTGAGGGGAGCCTGGAGAAAAGGAGATGCCCAAGTATGCTGGCCAGGGCTCCCAGATAGCTTCAAATCTCCTAGTTGTGTCAGATAGAATGATAGTCAACTTCTCTTGTGACATGATCCAACAGATTTTTCGGGAAGTTGTGGCTAGGGAGATCTTTGTTTTTTTCCAAGATTTCGCTAAGGTAATTTTAGCTCCTAGCAGAATGAATTGCACTAATTTCCTATTGGGTTTTGATAAGTGCGGTATGTGAGCATTAAGAAGAGCAATCTTTGGGGATCTGGGGACCTGGTTATTAGTTAACCTATCAATAAGGTTAAAGATTTTCCTCCAAAATTGACGTATTCTTGGACATTCCCACCAGATATGTGGCATTGTGCCTAAAAGGGAACAGCCTCTAAAGCATTGGGGATCTGCAGAGAGGTAGATGGAGGCAAGCTTAGTCGGGGTAAGATACCATCTTGTAATCACCTTGATGCTGGCCTCCACGAGCGAGGTATTCAAGATACCCCGGTAGGAGTTAAATAAGGCGCTATGCCAGGTCTCCAGGTCCCATTCAAACTGAAAGTCCCTCTCCCATTGATTCATATATGACGCTTTCGTCTCTGGTTGAATGAGAGAAGTGTAAACTATTGTGATGCCCCCCCTCAGTTCCATAGCTTGGCCACACCAGGATTCATACGTTGTAAATTTAGGTGGGAGGGACTTATCTTTCCATAATAATTGTAAAAAATGACGAATTTGTTGAAATCTGAACCTTTCAGAATCCGGAAGGTCCAGTTTACTAATACATTGATTAAGGGTCATTGGGCCCAAACGGGTAAAAAAGTGTCCTATTCGGTACAGCCCCTTGTCTAACCACCACTTGAATGCTCTGATGTTCAAACCCCCGGGTTATTGAAAATGTGCGCGAGGGGTTTCAGCGGTGAGACAAGCTCGGGGTGATTTTGCATGGAGTCCCAGAAGGTGAATGAATGTGATAAGGTGGGAGATAGTATTGGCGGCCTATTTTTAGGTGAGGACCAGAGGAGGTAATCTATTGTGTGATTTGGGATAGCTAGTCGTTCTATCTGAATCCAGTCCGGTTTTTCACCTTTCATATAAACCTGAGATAGCTGTGCTAATCTTGCTGCTTGGTAGTATTTAAGGAAGGATGGGAGTCCCAAACCTCTCTTCTTCCTGTGACGGTATAATGTGTTTTGGGGAAACCTATATCCTGCCTTCCACCAGACAAATTTTAGGATCTTGCTCTGAAATTTCTTAAGGTGGTCTCTCCTGATTGGTGTCGGCAGTGCTCGGAAGAGATATAATAATCGCGGCAGTAGGGTCATTTTGACTGCATTAATTCTACCTAACCAGGAGAGACCGCTGTTATACCAGGAGTTCAGGTCATTCTCCAGTTTTCGAAATATGTTAGGGTAGTTGTTGGGGTATAGTTCTTCTATCTTGCCCGATAAGTTAATGCCTAGGTATTTAATGGAGGACGTGCTCCAGTGAAAGGGAAAAGAATGTTGAAGTGAGTTTCTGGTGTGAGAGAAATGTTCATTGCCTGAGATTTTGAGTAGTTCACGGTAAGCCCTGAGATTTCTGCGAAGAGATCTAAAGTGTGGTTCAGGTTAGGTAGGGAAGTGTGGGGGGAAGTAATAAAAAGGAGGAAGTCGTCCGCAAAGAGACCACATTTATGGATCTGCGCACCATATTTAACTCCCTTGATATCTGAGTTATGACGGATCGCGATCGCTAAGGTTTCAATAGCTATAGCGAAGATAAGAGGGGATAGGGGGCATCCTTGTCTTGTCCCTTTAGCTATGGCTATTGGTTTTGAGTAAAAGCCCTGAAGCCTAATTTGGGCCGTCGGGAAAGAGTAAAGTGCTTTATTAATGCCCATAAAGCGTTGGCCGAAGCCCCATTTTTCTAAAAGTGTGAACAGGTATGGCCATGCTACCGAGTCAAAAGCCTTATGTAGGTCTAAGGATAAGACCATACCTCTTTGCTTTGGGCCCCCCTCCCAATTAGACTGCAGGATGGAGATTAAGTCTATAGCTCTGCGTATCTGATTTGGTCCCTGTCTACCGGGTATAAAGCCTACATGATCTTTGCTTATATATAGGCATTAATGAAAGAGGCTAACCTGTTGGCTAGTATTTTTGTCAAGATTTTGATGTCATTATTGATGAGTGAAATCGGTCTATAATTGCCCACTTCCTCAGGGTTTTATCTGGTTTTGGTATTACTGAAATGTAGACCAAGTTGAGCTGCAGGTTTAGGGGAAGGTTCTGTGTCATGGAATTAAAGAATTTCGATAGAAAGGGAGAGAGTGTCTCAGCGAAGGTCTTATAGTAAGGCATGGAAAAACCATCCGGCCCGGCACAGACCCATTCTTTAAATCCTTGATGACTCCCAGAATCTCCTTTTCTGTAATTTCAGCCTCTAAGATGTGTTTGTGTTCAGCCGTCAGACAGGGGAGAGGGATACCATCTAAAAATGACTGGGTCTGGTTTTTAGGAGTCTGAGGGGGGGAGCTGTAAAGATCTGAGTAGTATTTATGAAACTCTTCTAGGATATTCGTTGCGTTTGAAGAGAGGCCCTGACCCGGTATTCTGATTTTGGGAAGTATGGATTGGCGTGGTCGAGGGGTTAGTCTAGAAGCTAGCATGGTTCCGGGTTTGTCATACTGTGTGTAGAATTTTTGTCCACTCCAGACAAAGCTAGATTAGAACTGATTTAGCCGATAACGCCAAATTCAGTTCTAATCTAGCTTTGTCTAATTGAGAGGTGAGAAGCTTAGAGGGATTGGTCTTGTGCTGAGCAAGGAGGGACAAAAAAGATTTTTCGAGTCTGACTAGATCCGCCATCCTTTCCTTTTTTCGTTGCGACGAAATCATAATGAGTTTACCACTGATAAAGGCTTTATGGGCTGCCCAAAGGGTGCTCGTGGTAATTCCCTCCGTGTTATTAAGCGAGAAGTATTCCTTAATGGAGTTATTGAGCTCTGAGACTATGACTGGATCAGTGAGAAGGGATTCATTAAGTCTCCACTGAGTTTGTCTCGCGTAATGCTGACAGAATTTGTAAGAGCACTATAGAATGATTAGAGAGTGCAGTGTCAATTATTCGGGAGAGAGAAATTAGTGGTACTGAGTCAGATCGTACTAGCAAATGGTCAATTCGCGCATAGGAGTTATGAGGCGATGAATAATGTGTGAAGTCTTTCTTGGCTGAGTTGAGTTCCCTCCAAATGTCTGTCAGATTCGCTTTATGTAGCAATTTTGCTAATTTAAGACTCGCTTTGGAGGGGCGTGTCAGTTGGTTCTTTGGGGGTCTAGTTTTGTCAAGTCCTTGGTCAAAGGCAATGTTAGAGTCCCCCCTAATATAAATCTGCCTTCTAGATGAGGTAGGATGACATCAAGTAGGGATTTGAAGAAGGGGAGTTGGCCTTTGTTCGGCGCGTAATAGGAGACTAGGGAATATAAATTACCTTCGATAGTGCCCTTGACGAGGACATATCTTCCTTCTGGGTCCTTGAGTTCCCAACATGGGGTGAAATTTCAGGATTTGGCAATTAGGATGGCTACCCCTTTGGTTTTCGATTCTGCTTTGGCTAGAAAGAAGGAGGGGAAATATGAGTGAAGGAATTTGGGGCTGTACCGAGCAGGGAAATGGGTCTCCTGGACCAATACTATATCCATCTTGAGGGACTTGTACTGGTCCAGGATTTTCCTCCTTTTTATGGGAGAATTTAGGCCCTGTACATTGTGTGTAGCTATTCTAAGGGTTTTCTGATGTGTTTTAGCCATGGTATCTGAGGGAAACAAAGTTCAAGTTTACAACATCACTCACCATAAGGTCAATAATACCCCGTGACAACATTGGAATTCCACTGGTATCTGGAAGCCTCTGGATGTGGCTAACTGGACTGGAATCGGCTGAAATATAGATAAATGTTAGGTGCGAAGAAAAGGCAAGAAACATAGTAGGAAAAGTAACAACAAGAGATAGAGTAAAATAGAGAAGATTAATTCTGGAAATAGCTGGAGGGTATGGCCTCAGAGGGGAAGAAACACCCCTCTGGAACGCCAGACCAGCCCTCTGGTGAGGGAAGAGAACAAAGGTCATTGACCCGAAAAGGTGTGGTATCTGACCAAATAGGGCAGATAACTTATCCTGGGGAATTCCTTGGAAGACTCGAGGATAAGTGGAGGCGCATGGGAACCTAACCCGACAGGAGCATCCCCTGGCCCAAATTGCTAAAAAAAAAATCCAAAACCAGAACATCTAGAATGGATGTAATTTTCAAAAGAGCATAACATTGTGCAGTGTACTAAGGGGTCCCGGACCCCTTTCAGGAGGCCCGGGTCCCCAATGATTCGCCTGGGAGCGAGAAGGGACACAGAGACCCCACAACAAACATGTCACTTTGTAAATGTAAATTTTAGCTGGCATACGTACGAGGGAAACAAGATTGAACGAGAACCAACAAAGAGACACTAGAATCACAACGGTCAGAGACCGGGAGTCTTATAAACCCAGAACCATGGCCTATATCATTAGGCACAAAAAGGTCTTTTCCCGGACCCGAATAGGGGGCTGGAACAGGTAAAGAGGAGAAAGGGCAGTTCCCTGCCCAGCTTGGACCCCCTAAGGAGGTTTGTTATCTTTTGCTTTCTTGCTCCTCGAGTTGGACCAAAGAGATGATACTGGGCTGGCCGGTAGAGGTCTCTTTGACTGGGAACCAGTTGGGTCCATCGGAGCTTCTTGGGAGATTAAAAGTAACTTAATCAGAAGTTTTTCCCCATCTGGGAGCGATATAAAAGAGAATGTTTTCCCCTTAGGGATAAATTTCACGGCAAAGGGGAAGGTCCACCAGTATTTGAGCTCCTTTTGTTGGAGTACGCTGAGTAGTGGTTTGAGGGCTCTCCTCTTTTGTATGGTGGTTGGAGATAGATCTGCAAAGATCTGGACGCAATGCCCCATGCAAGAAGGAGAAGGATTGGAATGCAATGCTCTCATAATCTCTTCTTTGACCGCATAAAAGTGCGGTTTCACTATGACATCTCTTGGAGATCCATCTTTTCTTTGAGGGCCCAAAGCTCTGTGGGCCCTGTCCAATTCCAGTCTGTGTTTAGGTATGTTGGGGATCAGTGAGGTAATCAGATCCTTAACTGCCAGGGTGATTTCCGAGATAGATTCCGGTAGTCCCCTCCCCCTGAAGTTATAGCGTCTTGATCTTTTTTCGAGATCATCAATTCTCGCTAAGGCAGTGTCCAGTTGATTTTTGCAGCAGTGTTTGCAAGGCCTCTTTCTAGTAAATTTGAGAATTTCAGGAATAAGTCTGCTGTATTTACAGGGGGGTCTTGGAATGGGGGGCTAATGATACCGAGCTCCTGTCGTGTTGCAGAGCTAAGACCTACCGGTGTGGCTTGAAAATCCTCCATAGTGTGTCGAATTAGGGATTCTGTAGAGGCCGGGGAGGCAGATATAGGTTGAAGCATTGTAGAATTAGGTCCCGGGGTGAGGTTTAGGGTGGCTGGAGATAACACTGGTCTGTGTCCTGAGGCTATCTCTGAGTAGGTAGCCGGCCTGTGGGGCCCAGTAGAGGTCATACTTGGATGACTGGCCTGGTTGGGTTCTTTAAAATATTTAGTAAGTGACCTCCTCACACCAGATCTTTGCATTTAAAAAGAGATATGGAAAAGAAAGGAGGTCAGTGCTTCTAAGCACACTGTGCTAACAAAGGAGGCCTGGTATAGCAGGGTTCTCTGCCTTGTGAGGGTCCTGTATGCTTGACTATGTGTTAGGTGCAGGACGCTTTTATTAGGCCGTAACCGTGGCCATCTTGGTACACCCAAGCAGATCAAAGATGTCAGTAAGAAGAGACCCTTGTGGGGATTATCAACACAGACCTTTACCTCCTATTCCGCTGTGGAGTTCTGAGGGCCTGCCTCGGTCGGGAGAGCTGTGTTTAGGAGCGTTTAACAGCAAAGTCCTTCGCTAGGCCGAGACCGCGGCCATCTTGGTACACCCCGCTCGTGTCTCATCCCAGATTCGGCCGACTTCCCAGCCCTTCCTGTGCGGGGTCTCAGGATCCCCCTCCCTCAGGAGGCACTAGGAGATCGGTTGGCCCTAGTAGGGCGGTCTGGGTTCGGTGCTGATGGAGCCTGAGGCTTCCAATGCTCCTGTCTAAGCGACCATGTCGGAGCTCCCGCACATGCGCACTCCAACTGTATATATTTTAAGACACCACGTGTACTATATACCATACACCGCAGAATGCACCTATATATAGTGTACATTCAATACGCTGTGTGTGTATATATATATATATATATATATATATATATATATATATATATATACCAATATAGCAGGCTGTATATATTTTAATACACCAGGTCAAAATACCGTATGTATACCCCGAATGCACTGATATATAGTGTACATTCAATACGCTGTGTGTATATATATATATATATATATATATATATATTTATATATATATATATATAGTTGTATGCAAAAGTTTAGGAACCCCTGACAATTTCCATGATTGTCATTTATAAATGTTTGGGTGTTTGGATCAGCAATTTAATTTTGATCTGTCAAATAGCTGAAGGACACAGTAATATTTCAGTAGTGAAATGAGGTTTATTGGATTAACAGAAAATGTGCAATATGCATCAAAACAAAATTAGACAGGTGCATAAATATGGGCACCCCAACAGAAAAATCCCATCAATATTTAGTAGAGCCTCCTTTAGCAGAAATAACAGCCTCTAGATGCTTCCTATAGCCTGTAATGAGTGTCTGGATTCTGGATGAATGTATTTTGGACCATTCCTCCTTACAAAACATCTCCAGTTCAGTTAGGTTTGATGGTTGCCGAGCATGGACAGCCCGCTTCAAATCACTCCACAGATGTTCAATGATATTCAGGTCTGGGGACTGGGATGGCCATTCCAGAACATTGTACTTCTTCCTCTGCATAAATGCCTGAGTAGATTTTGAGCAGTGTTTGGGGTCTTTGTCTTGTTGAAATATACAGCCCCGGCGTAACTTCAACCTTGTGACTGATTCCTCAACATTATTCTCAAGAATCTGCTGATATTGAGTGGAATCCATGCGACCCTCAATTTTATCCAGATTCCCAGTACTGGCACTGGCCACACAGCCCCACAGCATGATGGAACCTCCATCAAATTTTACTGTGCGTAGCAAGTGTTTTTCTTGGAACACTGTATTCTTTTGCTGCCATGCATAAACCCCCTTGTTATGACCAAAAAACTCAATCTTTGTTTCATCAGTCCACAGCACCTTATTCCAAAATGAAGCGGGCTTGTCCAAATGTGCATTTGCATACCTCAAGCAACTCCGTTTGTGGCGTGTGTGCAGAAAAGACTTCTTTCCCATCCCTCTCCCATACAGCTTCTCCCTGTGCAAAGTGCGCTGAATTGTTGAACAATGCACAGTGACACCATCTGCAGCAAGTTGATGTTGTAGGTCTTTGGAGGTAGTCTGTTTTTGACCATTCTCACCATCCTTCGCCTTTGCCTCTCCAATATTTTATGTGGCTGCAACTTCTGGCCTTAACAAGAACTGTGCCTGAGGTCTTCCATTTCCTCACTATGTTCCTCACAGTGAACACTGACAGCTTATATCTCTGCGATAACTTTTTGTAGCCTTCCCCTAAACCATAATGTAGAACAATCTTTGTTTTCAGGTCATTTGAGAGTTGTTTTGAGGCCCCCATGTTGCCACTCTTCAGAGGAGAGTCAAAGAGAACAACAACTAGCAATTGGCCACCTTAAATACCCTTTCTCATGATTGGCTGCACCTGTCTATGAAGTTCAAGGCTTAATGAGCTCACCAAACCAACTGTGTGTTCCAGTTAATCAGTGCTAAGTAGTTACAGGTATTCAAATCAACAAAATGACAAGGGTGCCCAAATTTATACACCTGTCTAATTTTGTTTTGATGCAAATTGAACATTTTCTGGTAATCCAATAAACCTCATTTCACTACTGAAATATTACTGTGTCTTTCAGTTATTTGATAGATCAAAATGAAATTGCTGATCAAATATTTATAAATGACAATCAAGGAAATTATCAGGGGTTCCTAAACGTTTGCATACAACTGTATATATGTATATATATATGTACCAGGCTGTATATATTTTAATATACCACGTCAAGTGTACTATATACCTTATGTACACCTCGAATGCACTGAGATATAGTGTACACTGTGTGTATATATATATATATATATATATATATATATTTATATCTTTTCATGTGACAACACTGAAGAAGTGACACTTTGCTACAATGTAAAGTAATGAGTGTACAGCTTGTATAACAGTGTAAATTTGCTGTCCCCTCAAAATAACTCAACACACAACAATTAATGTCTAAACTGCTGGCAACAAAAGTGAGTACACCCCTAAGTGAAATTGCCCAAATTGGGCCTAAAGTGTCAATATGTGTGTCAAATTTATGTGGCCACCATTATTTTCCAGCACTGCCTTAACCTTCTTGGGCATGGAGTTCACCAGAGCTTCACAGGTTGCCACTGGAGTCCTCTTCCACTTCTCTATGATGACATCATGGAGCTGGTGAATGTTGGAGACCTTGCGCTCCTCCACCTTACGTTTGAGGATGCCCCACAGATGCTCAATAGGGTTTAGGTCTGGAGACATGCCTGGCCAGTCCATCACCTTTACCCTCAGCTTCTTTAGCAAGGCAGTGGTCGTCTTGGAGGTGTGTTTGGTATCATTATCATGTTGGAATACTGCCCTGCGGCCCAGTCTCCAAAGGGAAGGGATTATGCTCTGCTTCAGTATGTCACAGTACATGTTGGCATTCATGGTTCCCCCAATGAACTGTAGTTCCCCAATGCTGGCAGCACTCATGGAACCCCAGACCATGACACTCCCACCACCATGCTTGACTGTAGGCAAGACACACTTGTCTTTGTTCTCCTCCCCTGGTTGCTGCCACACACGCTTGCCACCATCTGAACCAAATACGTTTATTTTGGTCTCATCAGATCACATGACATGGTTCCAGTAATCCATGTCCTTAGTCTGCTTGTCTTCCGCAAACTGTTTGCTGGCTTTCTTGTGCATCATCTTTAGAAGAGGCTTCCTTGTGGGACGACAGCCATGCAGACCAATTTGATGCATTGTGCAGGGTATGGTCTGAGCACTGACAGGCTGTTCCCCACCCCTTCAACCTCTGCAGCAATGCTGACAGCACTCATACATCTATTTCCCAAAGACAACTTCTAGATACGACTCTGAGCACATGCACTCAACTTCTTTGATCGACCATGGAGAGGCCTGTTCTGAGTGGAACCTGTCCTGTTAACCTGCTGTATGGTCTTGGCCACCATGCTGCAGCTCAGTTTCAGGCCCTTGGCAATCTTCTTATAGCCTAGGCCATCTTTATGTAGGGCAACAATTCTTATTTTCAGATCCTCAGAGAGTTCTTTGCCATGAGGTGCCATGTTGAACTTCCAGTGACCAGTATGAGAGAATGAGAGCGATAACACCAAATTTAACACACCTGCTGCCCATTAACACCTGAAACCTTGTAACACTAAAGAGTCAAATGACACTGGGAGGGAAAATGGCTAATTGGGCCCAATTTGGACATTTTCACTTAGGGGTGTACTCACTTTTGTTGCCAGTGGTTTAGACATTAATGGCTGTGTGTTGAGTTATTTTGAGGGGACAGCAAATTGACACTGTTATACAAGCTGTACACTCACTACTTCTTCAGTGTTGTCACATGAAAAGATATAATAAAATATTTACAAAAATGTGAGGGGTGCACTCACTTTTGTGAGATACTGTATATTCTTGCACTGCCTGACTGTATACAGATAGCCCTATCTATCTAATATAGATTTCCCTACACTAACATGCCTGCACTAACTGACAGATAGATAGATAGAGTGATCTATATACAATCTATCTTTATATCTAGCTAGCTATCTTTTTTTTCACAATTTGCAATAGCTATCTAGTTAAACTGCCTGCAATCCGCAACCTAAACTCTCTCAATAACTCTAGCACTGCCGCCAACACACACTACATAGAGCCGCTGTACAAGCGGCTTTAGATAGTGTGGGGCATGGATTGAGGCTGCTGAGCAGTGATTGGCTAAAGGCACCCTGCCTTTAGCCAATCAAAGTTCTCACAGCAGGCCGCCCGCTGATTAGCCAAAGCATGCAGGTCATGTGCATGCTTTGACCAATCAGCGGGCAGCATTCCGCCACCATTGGAATTAATTATTGGGTGCGCGGAGTTCCCACGAATGCCCCATAATGTTCGCAATGGCACAAATGGAAAAACACCCGATGTTCGAGTCGAACCGGGAGCTCATCCCTACAAACTATACATAGAAATTTTTTTTTTTGAAATATTACATTTGATTATTTACATATGACTTATTAAATCTTTCATCCTAATATATAGATTAATCCCATTATGTTTTCACCAACACACCCCTTTCTCCTGGACATCTGCAATACTGAAACATCTTGTTTTCATAAAGCCGTTTATGCCTGCCAACATCTTTCCAAGCTTCCTTCTCGAGCATGCACAATGTGAATGTATGAGGTAGACTTTGGAATCCAAATACATACACAACTTTTGAATGCCATAAGATAAACAAATTTTGACACTTGCTCAAAAATGCAATGAATGTTTTATGCACAAACAAAATGCTAATTTGATTGCATTGCTGACAACTGATTCATTTATTTCTTCCTTTCATCCTGTGATAAATAAAAAAGGTGAAATTAAAAACAATATTCTCATTTTCATCAGTCAATATATTTCTGTAGAGCTGGTAAAATCTACAGTACATGTTAAAGGCACAGTCCAGTCAAAATTGAAAATTAAGGCCCAACTCCAAACAAAGATTACATTCAAACACTTCCTAAGCTACCCTGCATTTTAATGGATTGAAATCACAGTATCCTCTGTAAGCAAAGCTTGTTCTCTTCTTGAACATTTGTAGCCATTGAAAGTGTCACTATTACTAATGGGGAAAAGACAGATAAGATTCCCCAAAATGGGATTTTAAATGGCCCTTTTGAAATAGCACATGTGCATTTAAATAGGACAAAAGTCAGCTAAGGATCCAGTTGACTTGACACCTAGGAGGTAATAAAAATTCCCCAGCAGGGTAAGCAAAAGTTGTCACCTTCTGGAATCTTCAAACAGAAATCTCGGTCTCTCTGGCTACAAGTGTCGGCAGGGGGGCATTGGAAGGTGTACAAGCTTTGATTAGTGTCAACAGATCAAAAGAATACATTTCATCTCTCATAAAAGCTAAAATATTAGAGGCAGAGAAATGAAAATAATTATTTTGGATCGTACCGGTGATAACCTTCTAGTACATACCAAACTGTATTGGTAGCTGGTTTCGGTTCTCAGAAAAACACACAAAACTGTTAGATGGCACTGGGCTGCGGCAGGTAGACGCGTTTGGTACTGTCACGAAAGGAAAAAGGCACTGGTTTTGGAAATCTTTATCCATGACGAGTGGTCAGCGCCGTTCTGATCCGGTTCGATGTTGGTCGTTTCGGAACATGAAACATCCTGTGGGCTGGGATGGGAACACCCCCCAGGGTTGATTGGAAAGGGGCTAATGTCCAGCCCACATCTGTATTTCAATAAATTGGGGAGTCTCCATGTTCCAGAGGTGCCTCCATGAAGTCAGTTCTAAACTGGGGTTCTCTACGAATTCTTCGACATACTTCTGTCCAGGGATAGACTGCGGTAATGTAATGTTTACTTATGTGTTTTTTCCCTTTTATTTTCATAGCGAATTGCCAATTGTATGTATTGTCTGTTTATCTTTTTGTATTTTTTGTAACTCCTTTTTCTTTGTATATATTTTATGCACTGCCCACTTTCTGGATATTAAATGTTAAAATTAATAAGTGACTTCTGTGTATTAACCTAGGACTCATATCTCTAGAGAGATTGTTGCATTGTAGTGCCTAAATATTCGGTCTATGCTACATGCCAATTGGTATGCAATTGCTCTGTGGGTGGGCAGACTGCATGCAGATTGTGAGCTAACAGATCTGGCAGACAAAGATTTGTGTGTGTGTGGTGGCTCAGCAGACAAGTCCAACTGTTGAGTGGTGGCAGGCTATCGTGTATTGTGGGTCTGGTGTGGGTGTGTGGACAGTGGGAAGAGTGATTAGCATCAGGGTTTTAGCTTGCCGGATAGCTAGAGAAACCCTAGAAGTGTGTATTAATTGCTAGACTGCTCCCTAACCAATGAGTGCACCAGATTGTATGTAAGATTCGTATCTGTCTGTGTGTGGTCAGCCATCTGGATTTGAATGTGGAGTCTCCCTCTAGTGGCGGCCGAAGGTAGTGCGGGCTGTGAAAGTACAGTGAAATCTTACTGCAGTATAAGTTCCCCCTTATTCCCTCGCCGTGGGTGTGTGTGATTTGTGACACCCCCTATCGCCCCTGCTCTTCACCCTCGAGATGGAACCCCTAGCAGAGGCAATCAGATCGTCCACAAATTTGCGTGGGTTTCAGAGAACCTTTGGTGAGGAGAGAATTGCCCTATATGTGGATGATGTGCTGCTGTTCCTGGGGGATAGCCAGGCATCCCTAGTTTCAGCAATGAACATAGTTAATGAGTTTGGGCGAATCTCAGGTCTTCACATTAACTGGGAGAAGTCGGCACTTCTACCAGTGAATCCACTTAATACCTCTTTACCATCTGTAGTTCCCCACCTGGAAGTGGTAGATAGTATGGAGTATCTGGGTATTACCCTTATGAATGACCCTAAGAATTTTGTAGTTGACAATATAATTCCATTATTGAATAAACTTAAGTGCAAAAGCAAGGTCTGGAGAAGACTTCCACTATCAATGGAAGGGCATTGCAACCTGATCCAAATGGTATGGATACAGCAACTATTATACTTATTACATAACTCACTTGTCTGGATCCATAAGAAGTGGTTCAAAAGAATTGTCATTGCATCATGTTGGAAAACACTCCACATAGAATAGTTGTTGAAGCAACAGAGGCTAATTCTTTCGCTCCAAAGACCCCGACATTAACAATGATTGTTAAGGTATGGAACCCAGTTAAAGCCCAATTGGGGTATAAGGGTTTTTCGGAATATGCCCCTTTATGGATTAATGGGTATTTGAAAGAACTCCAAGCAATAGGGATAATTAAGGAATGGAGAGATATGGTATTGTCCGACTCTCCCAACTATATGCGGGTGGACTTATGAAAAAATTCACAAATTTAAGAGATGAGTACGATATCCCGAAGCAATCTTTCTATAGATACTTACAAATCAGACATGCCCCAGTTGCACAGTTTAAAAAGCAGACATTAGAGTGGGGTGAGAGTCCCCTTTTTCCAAAGGGTAATAAAACCAGGTTTATCAAAAGGACTGATCTCTAGCCTTTATGTTGGTATAGGTAGGGGAAAAAAGAGAGGACATGGTAGAACTCCCGATCAAGAAAAAGTGGGAGGGGGGCGTGGCCGGATGGTGAGCTGAGCAGACGTGCCTGCTAGGAGCTCCTGCCATCCTGAAAAAATCCTGGGCATCTCGACCTGAATCACCATGTCTACTACACCAGCGGGGTGTTGCAAACCCCCAGCCTGCTACCTGAGCCCGTCGGAGCGGTGAGCTGGGTGCAGGGACCGCTGCTGGGACACCTCGTGGCTTTGGCCTAGCCGCGGCTTCGGCCTAGTCCCGGGTGCGGCGGCCATCTTACTACACCCGCGCGGCTCTAGCAAGGACCCTCCTGTCTGCCCAAGCCATCCACAGGCCAGCTATCGGCAGTTCCGATCCCCGGACGTACCACTGGACACTTGCAGCCACAAGAGGTGAGGACTGGGAATACACCGGACTCTGGGTCCATACGGTGGCCATATTGGTGCTCCGGGCAGGCCTCCACAGCCTCCTTCTCTCCCTAGCTCTCACTCCGGAGTCTCCCTAAACAAAGGACACCTCAGCCTGGGTTCCATCTGCACTGCGCCCGGCGCCACCACACAGCAGTCCCCTCATCCGCCAGCTTATTGTGACACGGTCATTAGCAGTGTGGCCTCCTCCAGAACTGTGGGGATGGCAGCTCACCAGGGGCCTGAATCTAGGCGGGTGTCCCCCCGATCCACCAACATCCATTACTATTATTCAGTCCGCTGCCGACTGTCGCCACTCCCTACAAGCCTGCGAGCGACTCCGCGGAGGGGTGCTTGCTGATGTCTCCAAAGAGACGAGCCACGGCCAAACAGCTGCCCGAGCCTCAGTATACCTGCCCGGCCTCTACTGCGAGTGTGGACTCCATGCTACTACAGCGCCTGCAAAACCTGCTGGTGACTATGGAAGGGGGTTCCTCCGCAGACCCCTCTACCTCACATACACCCCAGGCCTCAACGGTGGATACAACCATGATCCTGGCAGCTATCAAAAGCAGCAAGGCATCTGTGCTGGTGAGGATCGATCATCTAGTAGAAGAATGCAACCTTATCCGAAATGATCTTGATAAAATACAGGGACGTCTCTCAGAATCTGAGCACCGGATTTCTGAGGTTGAGGATCAAACTGGACATCATGCTAGTCAACTCACTGAACTGCAAAATATGATCAAACACCTAGTAGCAAAATCTGATGATGCCGAAAACCGCATGAGGCGAAATAATGTCCAGGTGTTGGGTCTTCCGGAGGGAACCAAGGGGGACCGCCTGGCGGACTTTGCGGAAACCTTCTTCAAGAACCTATTGGGACTCACTGCAGTCTCCTCGACATATGTAGCGGAGCGGGCCCATCGGGTCCCGGTGGTTCGCCCAATCCCTGGGAACCCTCCTCGTCCCTTCCTGGTGAGGTTTCTAAATTACAGGGACCAGGATCGGATGCTCTCGGAAGCCAGGAAACACCCTAATCTGCAATATGGGAATGCACATATCATGCTGTTCCCAGATTTTTCCGCTGAACTTCAAAAAAAATGGAACACCTTTACCGAAGTCCGCCGGAGACTACGCGACCGCAACATTAAATACGGCATGCTATACCCAAGCGGTCTGCGAGTCCAACATGAAGGAACAACTAAATTCTTCGATACTCCTGCTGAGGCGGATGCGTGGCTCACCATGCTACCTTGAGGATGGGATGACCAACGCCTCATCTGCAACCAAGAGCTGCTTGGGGATTACCTCCCCCTTCTTTTCCCCCCTCTAGGGCCATCAATATGGGTCCTATTCTTGAGGGCACCACCACATACTTTCCTTACCTTTTTTGAGTGCCAAGTTCCATCCCACGTTATCCAGGAGCTCGGACTTAAAGTGAACAGTTCCCACAGGACTCAACTGGGGACCCTTGTTGCCCCACCCCCCCCCCCACGGGACCCCTTTGGGGACCATTGGAACCAGTACCAGGCTTCCCACCCTAGCTGGAATACACTGGAGCCGAACAAGACTATTGGGTGGACTGCAACTAACCTGGTTGCTGCCAGGTTGATGGTTAGTAAGGTACTCTCAAAGTTCTAGAGTACACAACGTAAGTTTTGTTTCGGGACTGAAGCTGACCTAGTTACTGTTGGGGCTTCATGGTCAGCAGGGCATTTACAAAAGTTTATTTTCTGTTTGCAGTTTTTAGTTTACCTGAATATGCTCCAGAACAATATGGTATGGCTCTCCTCTTGTTATATTATGGTCATAGCTTTCCCTTGTTTGTCTCAGGTCATTGACCCCCCCACCTACCCCATGAGTCTAAAACTGCTGTCATGGAATATTAGGGGCCTCAACGACAGGTTTAAAAGGGCACTGGTGTTCAAATACTTAAACGGTCATAGACACCATGTTCTCTTTTTACAGGAAACTCACCTGGTGGGAAATAAGATTTTGGCATTGCGCAGGTCATGGGTTCAACAGGCATTCCACGCTACCTACTCGAGTTATACTAGGGGCGTGGCAATCCTCTTGAACAAATCCCTGGTGTACAAGGTATTGCATGTAACTACGGATGAGTTGGGTAGATATATAATCCTATTGTTGGAAATCAATGCTGCAGTTTATGCGTTTGTCAATGTATACATACCTCCTCCCTTCAACCAGCAGGTTCTGTACAACCATATACACTAAACTGGGTTCCCTGACCTTCTCCCGTCTCTATATGGCTGGAGACTTTAATTCCGTACTGTATACGCAGCTTGACTCTTCCAATCCCTCTAGACCCCATTTGCCTGATCTAAACAACTGGGCCCAAGCCTGGGAGTACACCGAGATCTGGCGATGGAAACGCCCGGAATCTAGATATTACTCCTGTCTCTCCTCAACCCACAAATCAGATTGACCTAGCCTTTGGAAATGCACAAGCTGTGAGCGCAATTGAAAATATGAATTATCTTCCCTCTGGCCTCTCAGACCACACCCCTCTGGAGCTCTGCATAGCCTCGAATGCTGGCATCTGACGCCCAAATGGGTGCAGGACCTGCGGGTGGGGGAGCTGGTTTCTCCTAAAATCACTCAGTACTGGGATCACAACGAGGGCTCTACCTCACCATCCATGGTATGGGATGCCTTTAAGGCACATACTCGGGGAGAATATATTTCCGCAATTAAAACAGTCAAGTCAGAACTGTTAACACAAATTAAACATCTCGAGGACAACGAGGTGAGGGCAGTTGAAGCCTTTTCTGTTTCGCCGACTAGTGGCAACTTCGGGCTACTGGCGCAGGCGAGATGTGAGATAGCTTTACATATTACCTCTGCCACTCATCTTGACCTGCGCTACGTGGCTGGCAGGGTGTTTGAGTCGGGGGACAAGAATGGGAAGTAGTTGGCCAATCTGGTAGCGGAGCCTAGGTTTCAAACAGTGGTCTCGGGCATAGGCTGTCCAGACGGTACCATAACAACGGATCCCAATGCTATCCTGCATGTATTCACAAACTACTTTAGTCAGCTATATTCAGCAATACCAGGGCCGCCTAGGGCTGATATCCGGGACTTCCTGGGCCCTTCGTACCTCCCTGTTCTTGCTGCAGAAGACATAGCATTTCTTGACAGGCCCATTACGTCTGAGGAAATAGAGGCTGCTATACACTCCCTCCCCGGCAACAAAACCCCGGGGCCGGACAGTATCCCGGGAGAATGGTATAGGACATATGTGGCTGCCCTGGTGCCCAGACTTCATGGTGTGTATGCGGAGTCATTAGAGCAGATGCAGTTACCCCCCTCTATGTATCAGGCCCACAGAGTGCTCATTCCCAAGCCAGGTAAGGATCACTCTAAGTGTTCCTCCTACAGACCCATCTCCTTATTAAATTATGATTTGAAGATTCTAACAAAGGTCTTAGCTACTAGACTGATGAGAATTGTCCCGGATTTGCTTAGTGTGGACCAAACTGGCTTCATGCCGGGGAAATCCACGGACATTAATATCCGCAGAGTACTCACCCACCTGCAGCTGCCCTCAACTGGCTCTACCTCTAGAATTCTGGAATTATGGGTACAGATCCTATACTTCTGCCCGATGGCCAGGGTCAATCTGGGAGGTGAACTCTCAGAGTAATTTCCGGTCGGCAGGGGCACATGGCAGGGATGCCCGCTGTCACTGGCCCTGTTCGCAGTTGTGATAGAGCCGGTGACAGCGGCCATAAGGAGGAGCTCAGCTATAGACACATCCGCGTACAACACACAATTGTGTTGTACGCGGATGATCTGATACTATTTCTGAATGACCCGGGCCTTCCCTCAATGAGGCACTGAAGATTTTGTCCGAATTTGCCATTTACTCAGGATTACAAATCAATTGGGGTAAATCACAGATTCTACCTATCGACAGTGAGGCACGGGCAGTTGCTGATCCCACTCTACACTTACAATGGGCATCCAAGATTAGATACCTAGGCATAGACATATCCCCTAACACTTTAGATTATTGTGCCCTTAATCCAGTACCATTACTCGACAATATGAAAACTAAACTGAAAGCATGGGCAAACCTTCCCTTGTCCTTCATAGGACGCATTAATCTTTTTAAAATGAAGTTGCTACCCGGCTTTCTCTATGTGCTCCAACACGCTCCGGAGTGGATCCCCAAAAAATTATTTAAATCAATCAACTCCAGTCTGATAGCCTTTATTTGGGGCTCACAGCAACCAAGGTTTAAACTGGCAGTCCTGCAATACCCATGGTTACAGGGAGGACTGGCTTGTCCAGACCTTCATAAATATTTCCTGGCAGTCTTGGTCACTCACACCCACAACTGGATCCTACAGGATAGGACGAATGCAGTGGTGGCACTGGGGCCGCCTATGTGGGCTCTTTTGAGGCCCTTAAAAATCTATTCTACAGGAACACAATGGCTTCCCAGGCCTCAACCACAGCCATGAGAGGGTCTGGTCGACGGCTCAGGCTCTTAGACCTGGTCCTTCTGACCACTACTCACCACACACTCCTCTCTGGCACAATCCAACACTATCGGAGTTTGCCACCATACCTGACCCGCAAATTTGGGCAACGAAGGGCATTAAGTACCTAGAACAGTTGTGCTCTGCAGGAGAGTTGAAGTCCTTCGACACCCTAAAATCACAATGTGACCTTCCCAACACCTACTTTTTTAGATTCCTCCAACTGAGACATGCCTTTCATATACAGTTCAAACATCAACCCGTAGCCTTCTATACCTCGTCTTTAGAAGACACAATTAGAGATGATACCCTCACCAAACCCCTTTCTAACATTTACAAGACTGTGGCCCCCTCAGTTCACAATGGATTAGAGTCCCTTAGAGCTAGATGGGTGCTGGACGCTCCTGATCTAGATGATGAGGACTGGGAAGAAATATGGGAAGGCCCCTTCCTCCAGATGGTATCTGCAAAAGACAGACTGATTCAGTTTAAAATCCTACATAGGATCTATTTAACACCTGCACAGAATATATCCCTCCATCCCGGCTGGGTGTTGGAGGTGCGCGGCGGACTCGGCAGACTTTCTCCACGTTTTTTGGCTATGCCCCAATATACAATCCTTCTGGGCGGGGGTGGCCTCGGTCATACAGTCTGTTACCACTATTCATGTTCCCCAGACGGTGGAGGTCTGCCTGCTGGGTCTGGTGGGCGCTCTGGCACACACCCGGGCCTCTAGAATGCTTATAGGGTTGCTCCTGTTCTATGCCAGGAAAGTCCTCCTCCTCCACTGGAGATCCCCATCAGCTCCAACCCTGACATCTTGGAAAAATGAATTAATGTCAACCTGCCTCTATATAAGGCTACCTACTTAGCGAGAGGATGCCCCAAAAAATTTCACAAAGTTTGGGACATTTGGGTTGAGGATCTGTCTACCAATTCTGATCCTGAATCCTCCAATTAGTCCAAGGCAAAGCAGGGATTGTGATACGTGAGAGAGCATAGCAAACCAATGCCCACTCCACAGACTAAGTAAAGGGGTCTCCCTCCTAAACGATGACCGGATGTGACCTATGGATGGCCGTTACCTATACTTGACAATTCAAGTGCCTACTGGAGCGATGAGTATTGTTAGGATCAAGGTTGATAGACTTTTTGTGATGTGTTAACCCAAGCCTGGGTATGCCCGATAGGCTCTGTTTTGTAACCAAAAAGAAAATCAATAAAAAGAATTAAAAAAAAAAAAGAAAAAGTGGGAGGAAGATATAGGGGCAATAACTGAAGTACAGTGGAAGAGTATCTTAGAATTGGGCCCACAGGTATCAATGTCCCCCTCTCAGAAAGTATCACACCTTTTCCTGTTGCATGGAGTTTATTATACCCCACAAAAAACTATACATGTTTGGGAAGAGACAAGATGGTAAATGCCCCAGATGCCATGGAAGGTCATCAGTACCATATATATGGTCTTCAACACCTCGCTGGAAGTGGAAGTGAGACAGTGTATAATGGGTTACACGACAAGGGGTAAAAAAGGTATAATATATCAACGGCCATACTGGGCTGTCTGTTCCGAGGAAGGAAATTGATAGCACAGAAATGACAGTCTACAACACCCCCAATTCTCGATGATTGAGCAAAGACAATAAATTAAATGATAAGAGAAGAAAGAGGGATATATGTAAAAAGAGTTAATATTAGTACATTTGAATAAAATGGGGGCCCTGGTTGGTCAAAAAGGGGTACCCACCCTAGAGTATAGGGTGAAAGTGTTCAACCAAGTCGTTTTGTAGTAGTTTGATTGTTGAGGTATGAGAACACTAGAAGTGAGTGTTTTTTGTAAGTATGTGTATGTGTGGCGAGTTTGAGGCTGGTGGGAATACAGTGTTGGAATATAGAAGCTGTGAACAACTTTGTAAAATTAATTTGGGGAGGGGGAGGGTGGGGAGGGAATGAAAGAGGTGAAGTTTTAATTGTTTGTATGTATATGGGGGAAATTTTTTAAATAAAGATTATTTAAAATATATATATATATATATTTCCAGAGGGGAGTGCTTAAAATGGAAGTAGAAGGCAGGAGATGTTGGACAAAAAGGGGTACCCACCCTAGAGTATAGGGTGAAAGTGTTCAACCGAGTTGTTTTGTAGTAGTTTGATTGTTGAGGTATGAGAACACTAGAAGTGAGTGGTTTTTGTAAGCATGTGTATGTGTGGCGAGTTTGAGGCTGGTGGGAATACAGTGTTGGAATATAGAAGCTGTGAACAACTTTGTAAAATGAATTTGGGGAGGGGGAGGGTGGGGAGGGAATGAAAGAGGTGAAGTTTTAATTGTTTGTATGTATATGAGAGAACATTTTTCAATAAAGATTATTTAAAAAATATAGATATATTTCCAGTGCTTAAAATGGAAGTAGAAGGCAGGAATGTTGTTTTGTAGTGCTTTAAAGTTTTGAAATTGGCAATATCTGACCGGATGTTAATTATGAATTACAATTTATTGGATGCTAAAATCCCCTGATGAACTAGAGAATATACATAATGAAAAAATATTAAGGAGAACTCACTGGAGTATTTAGAATATTGCACGTAGAAGTAGCCTTTATCACCTTCCAGCAAACAGATCAGATATTCAGCTTGAGTAGCAGTAAAAGCAGATGAAAAGTCAACAGTGACAAGTCACCACACAAAGCAAGTTTGGTCCAGTTTTTAATTAAAGTCTGAACTTAATCAAATTTAAAAATCCCTTGATCTACATATGTATGAACCAGATGGATGTATTCCAATAACCATTTGCTTGAACAACTCCCAAAAATAATTTTCTGCCTCCCCTGCCAGCAATGCAAAATGGACTATTTTATTAACATTAATATTAACCTCACAGAATGTACACAGAATGGAAACAGGTGAATATAAAAGGCCAACAAACTCATAGCCTTTACAGGTCATTTTCTGACATCTGCATTATGCTACAAGATCCTATGCAGGTTTGCTGTGTGAGTAGATTTTTATCCAGAAACACAAGCACACCAGGAAAATACAGACAAAAGGATAAACACTGTTCACTATAAAGCAGAAGGTATGTGGACAGCCATCAAAATTACTGGGTTCATGTGTTTTTAGTGAGAGGGACTGTACAAATAAATGTTATGCAATTATGTTCTTTCAAACCGGACAACATTTTGGGTTCATTTATTTTTTGGCATGACTGATCTCCTGTGCACAAAGCCAGATCCATAAAGACATGGCTTGACACGTTCAGTATAGAGCAGCTTGAGTGGTCTGAACACAGTTTTGACATGTAACCTAAAATAAATTCTAAAAATATACCACGCTAAAATCATTAAACATGTGGAAATGTGATGAATGACAGCCGCGAATTACCATGTGATATAAACATAGTACAACATACACTAAACAAAAAGTTGCACTTGTCATAAAAGTCAAAAATGGCATAACAAACTTAAGTGCATAAGTAATGTCCAAATAACAATCAGGTGAAACATTTCAAAAAGATGTGCAAATAATCCATGTGATGATTGTAAAGCAGAAAATTGTAGTTCAATAAAAGTTCCACCACCGTGAAAGATGCAGAGACACCCGACATTCTGTACCTGTAGGGGACCACCTATCTCTAGGATGGTCACAAAAGCACACAGAATAACCTCTGCATGGGTTTCAACAGCACATGGAGCCTCTGGAGCACTCAGGGGGAAACAGAGAAGTTCTTCCAATGCAGGTGAGCTCACAGCAGGGTATCCAGGACAACCTGACCCAAGAGTACAACATGTAACGTAACAAGCACCTTTTGGATGACTTGTAATACCAATTTTGACCTAGATTTTCTTGTCTAACATCAGTACCTGCTCTCATAAAAGCAAATTTTCAGACATACCTTAAAGCGAACTTGTACCCAGACTATGCACATAAAGTGTTTACGTATTCTATATTATATAGTATTCACATATTATATACGTATTAAAATCAGCCCTAATTAACCTTTGCAGCTTTAGGTTATGTGGAGAAATTAATTTTCAAATTTTAGAATAGAGGTACAGAAATTAAATTTTTATACTGAGAGCAAATCTTGACTCCTACCAGCCAAAAACCATAAATGCAGAAATGCAGTAAAACCAACATGTAAAACAGGACACTGGCCTTGTGACAAACTGTCTTCAAATTAGTTATTTTGTGGCTTGGGGGTGCCATGGCTCAGTGGCTCATGCTCTTCACAGGGCTTTAACTTCCACTTTGTGGTTGCATTAGATTTTTTTTGTTCAGCACATTTTTCCTTTATTTTCACCTGGTCATCTGGTCAGTGCATCTTCCTTTACCAAACCAAGGTGTCCAGCAAAGGTGTCATTTAGATGGTTAAGACAAACCATTTACCACTGACAAGGGCAATTACAATGTGAAAGTGAAGCAACAAGCAAACAGCAGAATATACAGTTCAAATTCCCGTAATTTTTACCTACTAAATGTATGTCTGCTGTACATGAAGATATTTTGCTATAACATTATTTAGCGTTCAGTTTTCTGTGTCAACTCATTACTCATTGGGCATCGGTGATGCTGATTTATTGTACAATGGGCAAGCTGATGGTTGAGGGCCGGTTCACAAAGCTGCGATGCTGGAACCCTACGAACCCACTGCGTGTTCCCGCATCACGTTTCTCCCGATGGCAGTTCACATTGCTATATGTGAACAACAATAGAAAGCTAATGACGCCCCCAAATCAGTTTGCATATCGCACTGCGAACTGCAAGCTCACACAGGAATCGGATTGCATGGTGTGAGCACCCAGGCAATCCGATTCTGCTGCTGTGGAAAAAAGGGTCCTGTGCAAGTTTGCTCCGATTGTGATGCAAATTCAGCCATACCATCTCTATGGCTGAATTTGCATCGCACAGAGATCGCAAGTAATTCACACTGCAGTGTGGTGTGAATCACATCCGATCTGGCTGCACACAGCAGTGGGAACCATGAAATAGGTGTATCACCCTACCCGGCATGGGTTTCCCAAAACTCATTTAGTAATTGGACCAGATCCCACCTTCTCCGAGCTTTCTCATTTACTACTCTGGACTCATTTAAACCCTTCCCGGCTCTTTGCGAATCGCATGACATACCGAGCTCTGAAATCTTCAGATACTTGCAACTCAAACATTTCTTCTCCCCTTGTTTACGTAGAGATCCCTCTCTACCAGCCTTGTCCTCCTTTGAGCATACTAGTCATAAAGATCCACACGCGAAGGCTTAATTTCCTCCCTATATAACCAACTCCTGGACCCCCTGCCCCTCTCTTCCATGACCTACGCCAACAACTCGGAAAAGGACTTAGGTACACAACTAAATCCCAAAGACTGGACCGACATATGGGAGGCCACCAAATCGTCAGTGGCAGTCGAAACCAATTACAAGGTGCTCATGAGGTGGTACCTTGTTCCTGCTCGTATTGCAAAGTATATCCCGGCCTACTCCCCTCTCTGCTTCCGTGGCTGCTCTGATGGAGGCACACACCTTCATATTTGGTGGACGTGTCCATTAGTAGTTGCCTTCTGGGGTCAAGTTTTTCAAATTTTATCGCTCTTATTTAAAATTCCCCCCTCCCCTGAACCAACTGTTGCCCTTCTAAATAAAAAGCCGGACGGCATCTCTAGGATCCTATTCAAACTTCTCCTGCAGGTTACGACAGCAGCAAAGCAAACGATAGTGAAGGCGTGGAAAACGCCCCTTCTCAATGTTACTGAAGCTAAGAACAGGGTCACAAGGGCCATGATCCATGCCAGAATCGAAGCCATCCTAGTAGACAGAACTGTAGCTCAGAAAAAAGTTTGGAAACCTTGGATGGAACATTTTGTGCCCTCCAACTTCGACCATAGCCTCCTCACCCCTTGATCACATTCGCTGCCATCTTGCAAATTAGCTTACAAATCAGCCTTTTCTTTTTCCTCTCCTTCTCTCTGTATTTTCCCTATCTTTAACTCATCTTACCACACCACTTACTTCATATACAACCAGGTTCATCATTCATTATGCATCCATTTTCTCCTGCCATTCGGCTGGAGTGTGTTATGTGTCAGTAGTTTGACCCTAGAGGTCACCTTATATTATTCTTTTTTTGTTTCTAGCGGTTTAACCTCATCTTGATTTTTTATATTGAGCTTCTCACATATCCCCTACTAGTGCACAACCTCGACTGAGGCCCACAACTTGAGAGCATACCCGTGGTCATCCCCTGGCCCAGGCGCAGAATGTTCCCATTGGGGCGTCTGGACTGGTGGACAACCCCATACTTTCCTGCTCTTTCCTGCCCAGTCAGGCCCAAGGTGTGGGTTTAGCTCTAGGAGCCATACATCTCCCTGATTCCACCTCTATTACTATGCACTCAAATAAACAGAGTTATGATTCATGTGATAGAGTTTCCTTAGATCATAGACCTGTTCTCTTAGAAAACCTTTACTTTCTGTATGCCATTTTGCATCTGTGTATTCTTAAACCAATAAAACCTTTGAAAAGAAATAGGTGTATCACCCACCTAGTTGTGGTAGATGTTTGTAAATCACAAGATTAGCTGTGGAAAATAAGAATCCTTTGGCAGGTAAAGCAATAAATATTCATTTATATTTACAGTTTATTTAGCTGTTTGCCCAGAGTTCTGTCTAAAAAATAATACCCCCCCCCTCCCCACCCACCTACTCAGTTTAATCTCTCTGCGTAGACTCTACACCAGTGGTTCTCAACTCCGGTCCTCGGGACCCACTAACAGGCCAGGTTTGCAGGATAACTGAAATACATCACAGGGGATATCATTTGCTGCTCAGTGATTGCAGTATTCTAGTCTGCATCTCCCCAAGGTAATACTTAAAATCTGGCCTGTTGGTGGGTCCTGAGGACCGGAGTTGAGAACCACTGCTCTACACTGACACAACATGGATTGTCATGTTCATATCTGCTGCTACCCAATCCAGTGGATACATTTACCATTCCTTACCAGATGGTATTGAGACCTACATTAAAGGTTGCCTTTACAGCAAAGCAAAAAGATAAAATTCTGCAGATGACTCATAAAGCCTCCATGCAGCTCCATACAGGAGACGGAATATCAAATTCTATCCAGGTAGTACAGGGTCCCTACAATGCATCATACACTCTTTCCAAACTGCCCATCAGTATGCTGGAGATGTCAGAGGGAAGAGGGCTTGTGCTCCACATATTTTGGGCCTGCCTGAACATTAAACAGTCAAGTGGATCATGTACACACTGACATTTATACAGTTACCACAGGATTCAGCTGCCTTCCTTCTGCATTTAACCCTAACATCCACAAAAAAATATAAATGCTCTTTACTTAGACATTTACTAATTGCGGCATAATTGTGTATTCCACTAAGTTTAAAACAAACCACAATTCCACCAATTAGCCCGTCGTTTGCCAAGGACGAGGAAATACTTACGATGGAAGAACTTGTAGCTGCAGCCAACAACAAAGAGGAACAATGCTGCAAACGATGGTTCTAATGGACCAACTTTACTTTTTCCACAAAATACCAGTCCCTAATGACTTATTGGACCTGACAGCACCATAGGGTGCTCCCCCTTTTTTCTGTGTTCAATATTTCTTTATTGAAGTTTTCAAATACTAAAGAAAGTGGTGCAAGCTATTAACAATAAGCCAGATGTTCTGACAGGAGCATGATTAACACACATTGAAGACATTTAGTTCAATTGTCATAGAAACTAAGTGTTGAACAGGTAAGAGACAAACAGACCAAGGGAGTGTTATCAAATGTTAAACTCCAGACAGGAGGGAGGAAGGATGGGGGGGAGGTAAAAGGTAGGGAGGGGCAAGGTGGGAAGTGAGGGGAGGGTAAAGGGGTGGGGGAAACACAGGAAAGGAAGCAACAGCATAACTTTGCTATCTTCTGAGTGTCCTTTCTCTCTTCTCTCTCATTAGAGAGAAAGTCTCTCCTTGCTTCTCTCCTGCATTCCTCTTTAACATGCTGGGAAACACAGAAATATATTGTATTTAAAGATGCGGTTTGTTTAAACCTTACTGTTGCTCTGTTAATGCCCTCTATGTTTTTTTTTATTGAGGGGATTGAACTTGCATGGGGTAAGGAAAATATGGGATGCCCAGTAGGATTCGTAGAACATTGCTTGGGACAACTATATACACTCTGGTATATACACTCCAGTCTTCACTCCAGCACAACTCTTACTTCAGACTAGTTCTCCTCAACCCCTCCAGCACTACTCTTACTGCAGACCATCACTCCTCAGTTCCTCCAGCACTACTCTTGCTTGAGCTGCCAGGATCAGCTAGCACATAATTCGTTAGGCTTGACACTATCTCAGCCAGGCTTCAGTGGATCGCTCTTTACAGGCAGAGACCGCGGGCCCCTATCGTGTAGAGAAGATTCAGATGCTAGCTGTCCCACATACGGTTACTGATCCCAGTCAGCCCTCTTCAGGCCCTGCCATCCCTCCTGACTGCAGCTGCCTGACTCGACTGCCCACAATATCACAGTCCTCTCCCCTATTTCTGCACCCATATATGATGGCACTCTCCCAGTCCTCTCAACTTTCACTCACCAGCCCTCCTGGCTGCAACTGGTGGTTCCTCTGCCTGGAGACTTGCCCGGCAGTACTCTCTTCCACCATCCTTTCCTTGCTCTCATGCCTCCAGTACAGAACACCTCCACAATTTCTTGGAGGGCCCGGTCTGCACCCGAGCCCAGGCCCAAGGTCATCCCCCCAGACTGGGGGGCTCTCTCAAAGGCCCAGACCGCCTCAGTACTCCATATCCATCTCTTCCACCTGACAACTCCTCCCCAGCTGGGCTGACCCTGGCTATTTAAGGAGGCCTGCCCCCTGTCAATCCAGGTTGGGGATTGGTCAGGGCTCCCCAGAATACCCCAGGCAGCTCCACCTCTCCTTCCAACCCTGGAAAGAAGAGGGAGATCTTAGGGAGGCTGTCTGTGAGTCACCAGCTCTACACTGAGCCACTCCCAGCCCAGAATGAAAACAACCAGGCCGAGCCTCCAGCTAGGCCTGCCTAAATTTTTCCTACTCTCAGAAAAAATCCTATTTCTAGCACCTACCTAGAGGGTGCTACATGTGTATGTATTTAATCATCAAAGCAGCTTAGACAGAATGCATTGTTTGTATACTTTCTTTGAAAATTATAGAAAAAGAAAACCAAAAAAAGGTTTTCATCAAAGAGGATTATTTGGAACATTTGTACCATTCAATAAATGATACACAAATCCCTCAATAGTGAGTCAGTTCATTAAGTCATATAACAAATAAAGTTTAATAATAATTATCAATTGGCTGCTCTTTTTTTCAGTTTGAGGGAGGAAGATCATTCCATTAAGATCAGTTATTCAGTTTACTATAATCCGTATCAATGCACTATGTACTGGGTATGCTTATTAAGAAAGTTAAGAATGATTATTTTTCATTAAAACTTTACTGCAGCACTTTTTTTTGGCTTTGGATAGAGTGGGGAAAGAATAGAACCTCAGACAGTTTTTTAATGCAGCCTGTTACACCAGGAGTGGGGGAAAATTACAGGGACCTATGTATAAAAAAATTGCTTTGTAAATGGCTTAGCATTTGGCCAACAGTCACGCTATGATACCCATAATTTTTGTAAAATGTGTGTAATGTCAGTTTCAGAGTTCCAACTCTACAACATTGTATCAATTCTATATTTGTTGGTGGTGAGCACAGGAATCTCCATACAGTTTGTACACACTGCTGGGGTTTCCTACATACAGTATTATTTCCTCTTCTGGTCTAATGCCCTTAGCCTATAGCCTTTAGGCTATTTTCTCTATTAGTCTAATTTTCTTGAGCCCTGCTCAATGGAGGCAAGTCGGAATCCTAACTATGCTTAAATCTACTCCCACCCCCATTTTAAGCCTATTCTATCTACCCTGAAAAAGGAAAGATGTCTATAATTACCTAGTCTGAACCGTTCGACCACATGCTCTCTCCAGCATTGGCCTCACTGTAGAGGAAAGATAGCTGACAATGGCTCCAGAGCCTGGACACTGGTGTCAGCTATAAACTTACCATGGAGCATTTGCTGTCCCTCCTCTACACTGAAGCCGGAACTGGGATCTGATCATGTGACCAGACTGGAGCGACTTCAGAATAGGTAAGTATAGGCATTTTTCCTTTTACAGGGTTGATAGAATAGGCGTTAAATTGGGTGGGAGTAGATTTAAGCCTTATTAGGTTTTGACTTGCCTTCCAAATTAAGACTTCGTAAAACTTTCTTCTCTTCAGATTGAATTTTTGAGAATGTTACATTCACCCTGAGAAAGGAAACAAATAGGAAGTCACATTTCACACTTATTACAAACATTATTTGTATTATTTGTGACTTTTGCATGAATGCTGAGACATTCACAATGTGCATTTTTCACAAATAGACCCTTTTATTTAAAATATGAAAAGTTAGCCTTTAAGTATCAACTATATCCACATCTAGTATTCAAATGTCTGTGCTGCTAACAATTTCTATTGCACATTTATTTCTAATATCTCTGGATTAGTGTTTCTTATACCATTTCTCAGGGACCATTAACGTGTCATTTTTTCCAGATATCCACTTAGAATCACAACAGCCCAATTGCCATGGCCATCTTACAGTGGGTACGGAAAGTATTCAGACCCCCTTAAATGTTTCACTCTTTGTTATATTGCAGCCATTTGATAAAATCATTTATGTTAATTTTTTCCCTCATTAATGTACGCGCAGCACCCCATATTAACAGAAAAACAAAGAATTGTTGACATTTTTGCAGATTTATTAAAAAAGAAAACCTGAAATGTTACATGGTCCTAAGTATTCAGACCCTTTTTAGTAGAAGCACCCTTTTGATCTAATACAGCCATGAGTCTTTTTGAGAAAGATGCAACAAGTTTTTCACACCTGGATTTGGGGATCCTCTGCCATTCCTCCTTGCAGATCCTCTCCAGTCCTGCCTGGTTGGACGGTGAACGTTGGTGGACAGCCATTTTTAGGTCTCTCCAGAGATGCTCAATTGAGTTTAAGTCAGGGCTCTGGCTGGGCCATTCAAGAACAGTCACGGAGTTGTTGTGAAGCCACGCCTTCGTTATTTTAGCTGTGTACTTAGAGTCATTGTCTTGTTGGAAGGTAAACTTTCGGAACAGTCTGAGGTCCTGAGCACTCTGGAGAAGGTTTTCATCCAGGATATCCCTGTACTTGGCCGCATTCATCTTTCCCTCGATTGCAAGCAGTCATCCTGTCCCTACAGCTGAAAAACACCCCCACAGCATGATGCTGCCACCACCATGCCTCACTGTTGGGACTTTATTGGACAGGTGATGAGCAGTGCCTTGTTTTCTCCACACATACCGCTTAGAATTAAGGCCAAAAAGTTCTATCTTGGTCTCATCAGACCAGAGAATCTTATTTCTCACCATCTTGGAGTCCTTCAGGTGTTTTTTTTTAGCAAACTCCATGTGGGCTTTCATGTGTCTTGCACTGAGGAGAGGCTTCCGTCGGGCCACTCTGCCATAAAGCCCCGACTGGGTTCTGGTCTTCCAAAATGTCTTCCATTTAAGGATTATGGAGGCCACTGTGCTCTTAGGAACCTTAAGTGCAGCAGAAATGTTTTTGTAACCTTGGCCAGATCAGTGCCTTGCCACAATTCTGTCTCTGAGCTCTTCAGGCAGTTCCTTTGACCTCATGATTCTCATTTGCTCAGACATGCACTGTGAGCTGTAAGGTCTTATATAGACAGGTGTGTGGCTTTCCTAATCAAGTCCAATCAGTATAATCAAACACAGCTGGACTCAAATGAAGGTGTAGAACCATCTCAAGGATGATCAGAAGAAATGGACAGCACCTGAGTTAAATATATGAGTGTCACAGCAAAGGGTCTGAATACTTAGGACCATGTGATATTTCAGTTTTTCTTTTTTAATAAATCTGCAAAAATGTCATCAATTCTGTGTTTTTCTGTCAATATGGGGTGGGGTGCTGTGTTTACATTAATGAGGAAACTAAATGAACTTAAATTATCTTAGCAAATGGCTGCAATATAACAAAGAGTGAAAAATTTAAGGGGGTCTGAATACTTTCCGTACCCACTGTATAAGCAATTGATGGTATCATACTATCCCAGTAGGTTACCCAAAATTCAGAACATATTGCTCTGGAATCCAGCTACAAGAATGTGGCCTGTATTTTTACATAACCATTTTGCAAGTTATACTGTACCTATGTTTGTTTTTATGTTCTGTCTCAGTGTATCAGAGCATCTAATTCTTAAAGGAAGTGTAGAAAAGTGTTATTGAATAGAAACACACACGTATATATAGTGTAATAATGATGTAAATATAAAGCTAGATGGAAAGCCATTCGTTGGGTACACATTTTATATTATTTAAATTTAGCAAGTGCTTCAGTATTACTTATAAGCCTATTTTAGCATCCCCTGACTCCTTTTGACCCCCATTTCATCTGGAAATTCTGACTGGAAAACTGTTCTTGTGGCTGCATTTCCTGTTGAGGAAACTGGTCTCACCCTGGCTTTTTGTGTGCAGAGTGACTGGTCTCTCCAGTGCATCCTATATTTCTATTCATCTAGTCACCATTACCTGAAATAGGAGCAGTGCTGAATGCCTGCTGTGTAATGGCAATGACAACGGAGCAGAGAACTTCCCTGTTAATGCCTTCACACAATAGCTGGCAGCACTGAGAGAGAAGGGTAAGCATTTCCCAATGCTTTGTCTATACTCCATGGAGTTCCACACACACTGTACACTAACAGATCATTGAGATTTTGCAGAGCATGTCTATAAGATGTAAGGAGCCCTGCAGACTTCTCCTCCTGATTATATCACTGGGAATTTAAAGAAGATTCTTTCAACACAGGGACAAGGTAAGCAAGAAAACAGTTGGTATCTTCAGAGTAGGGGAGGTTTAAGTAACAAAAATATTTGCCAAAAGGGTTTTAGTTTGGTATTAGAGTTTTCTGGTGGGTGTTTAGGGTTTTTTTTTTATTTTTTAACTTTCTTTTAGTTTTTAGCTTTATTTTATGTTGGTTTCATTTTGTTAAAGTCTTTGACATATATATGTATACTGGATACTATATATACAATAGTAGTACTATAGTAGTATATGCTATACTATACTATATGTGCATATATATATATATATATATATATATATATATATATATATATATATATATATATAGTGTATATATACAGAAAATGTATATATCACCATACTGCACTTCCATTGGCTGCAACTAACATTATTGAATAAGCCTGGCATCATGCCAACAAGCAGAGGCAGAAGTTCCTGAGCAGTTCTGAGGGAATGAGCAGCTTATGTTATCACAAGCCAAACTGATGGTCATGGATGTGGTCCATCATTTGGATGCAGGGCCTTTTGTCCTTTTTTCAGGTGCTGGGCATGCTTTACAGCCACAGCACATGGAGCAGGTGGAGGTGGCTAACCAAGACATCCTCCTCCTCCTCCTTCTCTCCTGTCACCCAGGCCCAGACTAGATCTCTGCCCACTGCAACAGAGGAGTCAGCTTAATTATTTAGGTATAACATCAGCCACTTGCAGTAAGAGGATGCACAGCAATTAATTGGCTTTGATGTTGGCTCTGAGGAGGATTGATGACTTTCTGGAATACTGAGCCATGAGGATGGATCACTGACAAGAGCTTGCCCAGTATGAAACGGAGTTGCTGGGCTACCCTGTAACCAGCATGCGCTCTGAATGTGCATTCAGTGCTGCAACAAGCTGACAGGCTGACAGAAAAAAGCATACATCTGTTCAAAGACCCCATTAAAAAATTGGGCCATAGGTGCTGTGACAGCAATTTTAATATGTCACCAAAAATATTTTCTGCAGCTGTTTAACAGTTGCAAAGACTGTAATTTATTTACATGGGTCCATCCTGTGTTCTACATGAAGAATTTCCTCAGGTTATGGTGTTTGTGCACCATCAACACCCACAACCAATTATTCAGCAGCTGTGTGACAGTTGCATAAAATATATAAAGCATTGTTTTCAGGATTGAGCATCTCTTGTGCAAGAATATTTATGTTGGATTATGGTGCTTTAACGCTATTAATACATGAAACCTAATTTTTACAAAGCTTCTTTTATGGATGTAGAAACTGTTTCAGTTTTGGGGCTAGGTAAATATTGCTTTGGCCATTAATTATTTTGGTGAATTACAGTGTATCATCAATACAACTGGTCTATAGTTTATGTGTCTTCATACTGCTTTCCCAGTTGTGGTGTGGCCTAACATTGATTGCTTAAAAATGGACCGGTCTCACTATTCACCTTTGAAATTTTGACCTATAAAATGTGGTTTAAAATACGTGCAGATAGTTCTTCAAAACATTTTTCTCCTTTGTCCCAAGAAAAATTGTCGGGGAAATGGTCAGAGAACTGTTCATTTCTGACAAGCACGCTGCTCAAGTCCTCAGAAATTATGACCTGTTTAACTGGTTCCCACCCAGGTGCTCTGTTGTTCTGGGAGGATATACCCGTACGTCCTCAAAGAAGCATGTGCAGTGCGATCTGTTACTTTTGTGTCTGTTACCAATGTGTATGAACCTCGTACCATGTGATTGCTGTGACCAGTCACAGAGATCACAGTCATAGTAGTCAGCAAGGCTGTCATTCTTGATGCCTTTCTTACTACTGTGTGATCTCTGTGATTGGTCACAGCAATCACATGGTACCAGGGCCAATCACAGTGGTGCTGTATCATGTGATAGCTGTGACCAATCACAGCATCACAATAATAAGCAAGGTTTCATGAATGAAACCTTTTGAACAGTGTTACAGAAGGCTTATTACAGTGATCACTGTAATAAGCAATCAGAGTGTAAAAAAAAAAAAAATCTGAACATTCCCTGAGTATTACAAGGTCACTTCACTGCTCTGGTGACAGTATGTAAAAATTAAAATAACTGTACTAACTCCGGACTGTTTACTGACCATGTCTCTTCCTGCAGCCTGAACTGACCCACCTGCACATCTCACTGACTATGATCCTGCAAGACACCAAGTCAGTGAACAAGGCTTTCCTGGGTAACCATGTACCAGTAAGCTAGGCTTGCTTGGCTTATAGAAACTGAGACTGCTATACACTACATCATATTCCCTGTTCATTCATATAAAGGCAAATATTGCAGTACATTAGTTTTGACACAATTGGTTGATTTATGTGATACACAAGATACAATGTCCAGTATATATTCAACCCAGATAGTGAAAAAATCTCATACATGTGGCATCGCCATACTCAGGAGGAGTGCCAGAAGTGTGTTTTGGGGTGTAATTCTAAGTATGCCCATGCTGCATGTGAGACATTTTTACTATGTTGCTATATTATACATGATTAAATTGCCAACTTTGTGTAAAAAATTAATTTTCTTTCTGCATTTTTCAAAAAATTGTAGGAAAAAAGTGAAGTCTTATAAAGAGTCTCCATGCCTCTTAAAAAAATAACTTGAGGTGTTTTCTCCCAAAAATGTGGTAATGTTGTGGCTGTTTCCACTGTCTTGGTGCCTATGATCTTTAAAAATATAGTCAGGAAATTAGGTGCTTCCTTGGATTTTGGGTACCTCTATATTGCTATACTGGGAACAAGTCTCACACATGTGATACCACCATACTTGGGAGAAGTAGCAGAATGTGCTTTGGGGTGTAGCTCTAAGTATGCCTATGATGTGTGTTAGAAATATCTTATTGATTGGCGACTTTGTGTAAAAAAAATACATTTTCATTTTCTTTCCTGCATTTTCCAAAAACTTGTGGTAAAACATTTTTACTGCCCTGGTGTTCAAGGGCCTCCAAAAATGTGATGGGTAATTAGATACATACATAATTTATGCTCCTTGAAAGTCTCACTCATGTGGCATCCATATTTTGGAAGGCATAGCAGCATGTGTTTTGGGGTGTAATTTTAAGTATACCTATGCTGTGTATGAGAAATAAATGTTAAAATGGCAAATTTGTAATAAAAAAAACACATTTTATTTACTTTCTTCATTTTTCTATATAGTGTGATAAAAAATACAGCTTAAAAAAAACTCACTCACCTCTTACTAAATACCTGGGACTGTCTACTTTCCAAAGAGGGGTCATTTGGGGGGTATTTGTACAATCCTAGAATCTTAGGGCCTCAAAAATTTAGCTAGGCCATCAGTACATCAGAGTTGATCAATTTGCAAATACATATAAACCATAATTTGTAGACTATAATTTTCACACAGACTAAATAATATACACTGATTTTGGGTTATTTTTTGTCCCACAGAAATGTAGCAGAATACATTCTTGGCATAAATTTATCAAGAAGGATTATTTATTTGCAAAATTTTATGACAGAAATGAAGAAAAACATGTTTTGTTTTTTAAACCATTCACTATTTTTTTTGTCATATAGCAAAACATTAAAAACACAGTGGTCATTAAATACCACCAAAAGAAAGCTCTATCTGTCTAAAAAAATATTCATTCAGGTACAGTGTTGCATGGCTGAGTAATTGTTGTTCAAAATGTGACAGCGCTGAAATCTGAAAATGTGCCTGGGCAGGAAGGGGGTTAAAGTGTCTGGTACTGAAGTGGTTACACAAGCTATTTTTGCTGTGGGGCAAACCTCTATCCTAGTTGTATCGTCAGTAGAGTTGAGCGAACCCGGACTGTAAAGTTCGGGTCCGTACCGAACTTTGGGGTGCCCGGGACCCGGACCCGGACTTTTCAAAAAAAGTCCGGGTTCGGGTCCGGGGTTCTGCTAATTTTAATGCAAAATCTTAAAAATGCTGTAAAAAAGCCCAGGAAGGTCCTAGAGGTCTGCAAAAGGGAGGAAAATGTGGGTAAGGGTGGGACAAGTGCCCTACAAAGAAATGGGGACGGGGAAATAACTTTAAATATTTTTAAAAAAATAAAAACATAAAAAATGCAAAAATGGAGATCATCTTCAAAATGGGTCTGAAAAGTATTAATTAACATTAGAGGCCATAGAACTGTTCTAAAATCATCTTCAAACGGTGTCAAAAAAGTATAAATAAGCCGGGAGTACCCATATCACTGTTCTGCAAAATGTGTGTACCACTTTAAATGAAACCGGGAATCAGTGCACATCTCTTCTGCACAATTATTTCAAGTGTCTGTGTCACTTTAAATCAAACCGTCAATCATTGCACATCTTTTATTCACACTTCTTTTTAAAATGTGTGTATCACTTTAAATGAAA
>BLSH010248004.1:651907-663643 GCA_018402905.1 Glandirana rugosa | reverse complement strand
AGTTACGCCAGTATTCCCAAGTTCTTTTTAACAACATAGGGAAATGAGAGTATTTCTCGACATTAAATAGCATGTTCACAATTGTAACCCAGAAACTCAGTGCTGCCAGGGTGAAAAACTTTGGTGAACAACATAAGTAGAAATTACAACAGGACATGGCTTGAGTGGGATTCAAACCCAAGCAACAACCAATGCTAATCAGCCAAGCTACCTTCAGAGCCACTGCAAAGCTGCATAGCCTGCTTATCTACACACATCCTGCATTTCTATGGACACATATAGATAATGGAATGATAGGTGTTAGGATTTCTGCTTCAGGTTATCTATTTCAATTTTTCATCATTGAATTAAATGAATAAATGACACTAATTTGACATTTGCATAAGCAATGGTATTGTTTGTGTTTGAACAACATGACGAGTTCGGATGTATTCTTATGTATTTCTTCAGTGCTATTTGAAGTTTTTCTAAAAAAAAATAAAAAAATAAAAAAGTAAAATTTCCATAAGCAATGGTATTGTTTGTGGTTTGTAAAGACATCTGTGTGAGTTTAGGGAAATATTTTTGTGCCAAGGACAGCAGCAAAGTCAAATTGAAAGAGAAAAAAAAAAATATTTACAGAACATGAAGATATTTTACATTCTAGCATTACTAAAAACAAAATAGATTCTCAAATGTGCAACATTGTTGCCAGGAGAATTTCTTTGAGATACATTTATTTTCAACATGAAATGGATTTATTTGATAAAGTAACAATTGTACCATTAGAATGAATGGCAGAAACTTGCACTTGGCAAAATAACTCTCCTCTTCAGAGTGTTATTTTACACTTCACACTGTGTATAGCGAATATGGCTTTAACCAATATTGAGAACAGGCCACTTACAATGGAAACCTTCCATTATTTGGTAACCACACACTTCCCGCCCGATCATCCTGGCCAGCAGTCACCCTGAGCGGTTAACGCTGGAGCGAACGCCGGTCCGGATCTTTGAGGTGCGATGCACTTTCTGTGGCGTGAGTGTATTACCAACAATCGGGGGGGGGGGCCCTGTATTATGTACAGATTAATCTGCTTGGCTGCGATGTACTTGCGCTATGGAATCAGTATTGCCTTTTCTGTAAGGATAATGATCTGTAAGCTTTCTGTCGCATCTGATCAATGTGGCAGAAATCTACAGCTATATTCCTTTGTGCATAATTTACCTTTTAAAGGAACAGTAGTATAATCACTATGAGATATAGTTCATAGAGCTGTATTTGATAGTGATTCGTTGTAATGGCAGTTCGGGCTTTGCATGCATGGCGTTTTGCTTGGAGGGCCTCTGTGAGATAAGGCGTTGGTTTCAATGGAAGCCATGTTTCCACATGGCTTTCATTATTCTCTGGAGTCTGTGATCTCCACCCACCCAACGGCTGTGACTCATCTGGGCCGGCCAGTCATTCCACATGCATGCACGCATCTTCTATTGTATAGTTTGAATATAAACAAGTGTGTCATTGGTTGTTGTTTTGTTTTGAGCTCATGTCATGTGACTGTGCCTTGGAGGCTGATTGGCTGATTATGAAGCCACTAAGTCCTTTTGTTATCCCTGTCTGAGGCATATAAATTAAACCAGCAAGCATTGATAGGCAGGACTGTTTTTCGAGCTTGCAATGTGAGAACAGCTATGGTGTCTGTCTTACTTGCTTTAACACGAGTGCCCTCAAATGCATTATGCAAAAGAGCTGAAAAGTGCACTTATTAGCGCAGGCAAAATATAATGCACACAAGATATTATAATTGCCCCTACAGATGGCGAGTAGAGTTGAGCGAACCCGAACTATAAAGTTCGGGTCCGTGGCATGGCTGTGATTGGCCAGTGCATCATGTGACCCAGCATCTATATTGGGCTGGAGTCACCGTGCTGCATGTCATATGCTCTCAGGATAGTTTAGGGAGAGGATGCTGCTGGCTCTGTGAGGGACAGATTGCAGATATTATAGAACATCTCATCCTGCATTACTGAACGATCTGATTGTGGACTAGGTAGAGATACTAGTACTGCTGCTTTGAGGGACAGATTGTAGACCTCATCCTGCTGCACAGAATGACCTGACTGGACTAGGTAGAGTCTGTTGCTTTAAGGGAAAGATTATTGTTCTAAAATCATCTCCAAGTTGTACAGGGAAAGGTTCCAGCTGTTGCTTTAAGGAAAAGATTATTGTTCTAAAATCATCTCCAAGTTGTACAGGGAAAGATTCCAGCTGTTGCTTTAAGGGAAAGATTTCTTCCAGCCGCATAGAGCCATATTATTGTTCTAAAATCATCTCCAAGTTGTATAGGGGAAGTTTCTTCCAGCCGCATAGAGAGCCATATTATTGTTCTAAAATCATCTCCAAGTTGTATAGGCAAAGTTTCTTCCAGTGGCATAGAGCCATATTATTGTTCTAAAATTTAGAGCAATAAATCTATGCAGCTGGAAGATAGAAGACTTGGAGATGATTTTAGAACAATAATATGGCTCTATGCGGCTGGAAGAAACTTTGCCTATACAACTTGGAGATGATTTTAGAACAATAATATGGCTCTCTATGCGGCTGGAAGAAACTTTGCCTATACAACTTGGAGATGATTTTAGAACAATAATATGGCTCCATGCGGCTGGAAGAAACTTCCCCTGTACAACTTGGAGATGATTTTAAAACAATAATCTTTCCCTTAAAGCAACAGCTGGAACCTTTCCCTGTACAACTTGGAGATGATTTTAAATCATCATTTCTTGCACAAAAATAAAAAACACAGTGTTGGCTACCTCCTCCTCCTCCACCGCCACTTTCACCGCCTCCTCAACCTCCAACTCCACATCCACCTCCATTTTAGATTTTTTTTTATGTGATTTTAGCTGAAAAATAATTTTAAGTTATTTCCCTATCCCCATTTCTTTGTAGGGCACTTGTCCCCCACTTACCCCCATTTTCCTTCTTTTTGCAGTCCTCTAGGACTTGCCAGGAGTTTGTTACAGCCATTTCTGTGCCTAAAAGTTTGGGTCCCCATTGATTTCAATGGGTTTCGGGGTCCGGGACAAAGTTCGGATCAAGTCCGGTCCCGAACCCGGACTTTGTCCGGAAGTTCGGCCGAACCCGGACTTTGTCTGGAAGTTCGGCCGAACCCGGACTTTGTCCGGAAGTTCGGCCGAACCTGCCGAACCCGGACTTCCAGAGGTTCGATCAACTCTAATGGTGAGCCAGAAAATTTTTGGAGCCTACAGAAATTTTACTTCACAGCGGACCGAAGGGAGGAAGTGATCCGGACAGGACATCAAAACAGCCGGCTATTGGTAAAACCAATTTTATTTCAATTTTTGAAATCTTTTGTTGTCCTGAGTCAAGGATGTTGCTTTCTCTGTCCGCTATGTCAGGTAAATTCTGCTTTGCTAAAAGAACCTGTTTTTCCTCCTAAAGTGTGTGTTATGAGTAACTGTATGCTTTGAGTGCGTGATCGGTGTGTATGATTATGAATATGCTTTGAATGCTTGATCGGTATCAGTGTTGTGCTTATTAATTGTGTGTGTTATGTTGTATTTTGGCGGTAATTCATTTAAGTGTTAGTTTGGAGTCTCAGATTGTATAGTCAGTCTGTAAGGGGAGAGATTTCAGTTTGTGCTGCTTTTGGTGGGAATGGCATCTGAATTTCAGCTGGTAAGTTACCACCATTTTGTTGTAAAATTGTTACAATTTCAATTTTGTTTCTGCAGAACTTCTGGCTGAAATGATTCTGCTATTTCAGTCTCAAGTGAAAATAGTCTGTTATTGCACTGAATTCCATTTCCAGTAGAATCATTTTGGTTTTTTCTTTAATTTGTTGTTTTGTGGAGTACCAGCTTTAATTCAGTTTTTGATAGAGACAATCAATAAACTGTTGTTAGACGGCTATTTAGCTTTAAGTGTGAAACCGAGTTAACATTACAGTGTATAGAAGTCTTTTTGTGCTGTGTTTGCTTACGGATTGCGCCTTTTTCATAAAGCATGTGTATGTGCAGAGTTTTGATTTTTTGGTGGCAGATTTAGTTTAGACACAGTATTGTAATTGTAAAGAGGTTTTGTGCTTTTTACACTGTAATTCAGCTCTGGTTCTGTCTGTTTATAGTACAAATCATTTGTTAATGAAACCGTTGGTTGTTTTAGACGCTGAAGTTTGAGTAGCACATGGCTATCCCGGTTTTGGACTGAGTTTCTAGTGGCGAATGGCGCCGTGCAGCTGAAAATCAGTATTCAGTGAGGATGGTTAATTTCTACGCTGTATTTCAAATCCGGTTGATAAATTCTGTGTTATGCGTTTTTAGTGTTCTAACACCGAAATCCACGTATTTGTACTGTGGTTGGTGGTTCTCGGTGCGGTCCTTTTGTTTCCGTCACATGTTTGGCGTCATTTTCTCCTGGTAAAGAGGGCCATGGGATTGTAATGTTGCTTCACTTACTGCCATTTTGTGTTGTGGTGATTGAAACCCACATGGTGTGGCTGCCAACTTGGATTAGTGAAAAAGGGCCACATGGCTGAGATGTCATATTGAATTCCGTTGCATCATTATTTTTGTTTATTCGTGTTTAACTGTTTTTACACTTTTGTTTGGAAAGGGCAACTTTTTATTAGAGTCATTATGTGATTTTTCTGTACTGAAGGTCAGTTTTGAACAGAGTCCCTCCGTTTTTAGTTGAAACCCAGTATTGAGGGACGTTTTTACAGGATTGTTGCATCTGTTTTTAGCCAGCCTTGTTTGACTTGTTCAGATTTAGCGTCTTCCTACAATTCATCTGTTTTCGTGTTTTATCTTTGTTTTTGGATATAGCTGTTTTGCTTTTATAATTTCTTCAGTTTTATGTAGGCATTTATGTTTAAGCAGCTTTTTTGTAGGGTTCTGCCCAATTTTTGTTGTATAACCATTGATTTTCAATGATAGACTACAGTGTGGAGTATAACTGATCCATTCTTGTATTGGATTCAGTTTTGTTTAAAATCAGGTTTGTTTTGGACTAATTTGCGGTTAGTGTTATAGGGATAGTGTTTTCTAGGTAGTTTGTGTTCCAGGTAGAGACATTATACTTTTCAGTGTGTAATCAGTGACTGGCATCTCAATTTCTTTAGTATAACATCAAGGAATAGACTGAAGCCAAGGTTTGTATAGTGAGGATTTAATTGTACTTCCGTGGCTGTTTGGCTGCACGGGTTAGGTTGGAACAAATGTGTGTACTTTGGGCCGGTCTACGTGAAACAGGAGAAAGCGACAGGCTTGTTCCAGCCTTCAACGTGTGAGGAACAGATTCTGAAACCCGCCCCACGTGTAACCGTGTCAGTACCGGGGGTGGGGAGAGAGTGGTAGTTGCTGAACTGTATAGTCGTACAAATCCACCGGGTTGAGGTTTCTAGCTGACCGACGGGGAAGCCGTGTATACTAATCGGCGTCGGAAGCAAGCTAGCACTGTGAAAGAAGACACCCGGCAGTGTTGCTCCTAAACTTGGTGCAAAAGTCATTTCGAATGGTCATAGGCAATTGGCAGTCCATGTCTGAGGGGGGAAGTGAGGCCTCTCAATCTAGCCAAACAGCTTTGCGGTACATAAAGTCTGTGTTTGAGGCTCGGGCCATGTGACCCCTCAAAAAGTGGATGTTCCAGGCATGGCCTGGACGCGAGCATGATAGGACGCATGCTGGAAGAGCTCCTGACAGCCTCGGGACAATCTGCAGGAATCCGGGCGCTGGAGGCACGGGTAAGAGACATCTACACCACCATCAGTCTCCCCGGCCTCCCAGCTACAGATTGACCCCTTTCTGACACGGATCGGTGGCAGCGATCCGGGGCGGGCAAAAATCGAGCCCGAGGCTTCTGAGGCCTACCGGCGCCGGAGCGGGCCGCGAGGCCTACGGGACCCAGGGATCGCGTTGCGGTGCTGGCGGCACATCTGCAGGCCTCCAGACAAAAGGGGTTAACGCCAATATCCCCCCCACAGATTGGAGCAGAGAACCCGCATTGATAGAGGGCAGCAGAAGGTGCGGTGGAGGCCTGGACGGCCTACTGGTTCTGGGGGACCTTCCAGCAACCCGCAGCATAGCTACATCAAGCCAGCAGAGGGGAGGCGAGAGAGGAAGGCAGCCGCACCACACAACCCCCACCCCCAGGCTCACTTTACAACAGCTCCCGGGCTGCACGAGCCCTGAAAGATCCTAGCACAGGATGAGAGTATGAGGCATGCCGCCCATACCCCCCACTGAACAATAATATACTCAGCACCCAGGGGGCGCTATCGCTATACCATCACAGAAGAGATGTCCCAAAGCCGCAGGGCACAGTCACAACCGCGCAACCCCACAAAATTAAGCCAAGGCCCCATCAACAATTACTTTGGTCTAGGAGAACTGCAGGGGGCCGGGGCCAAGATGACGCCGAACAGGAACAAAAAAGGAGCAGAGTCCTCACCGAGGGTAGAGCGCCCTGCCTCGCAATTGGAGGCCTCGCCAATAGCATCACCCAAACTGGCAAGCATCACGGCTCCCCCCGCTTCCCCGGGATCCAGTGTCTCGCAGGATCTGGGGTCGGACTTTTCTGAACTGCAGGGGGACCGAGACCTCAGGAAGCATATTTGGGCCCTCCCCACAAAAGAAGACCTGGAAAGGTTCGCAAGCAGAGTGGAGAAAGCCCTACAACAGGACATTGCACAACTTAAAACGGACACTAATCACCTGGGCTCCAGACTGGAGACTTTGGAGCAGAAGGTCGAAGATTCACTGCCCTCTATTGCACGCCTAGCGGACAGGTGTACTGCACAGGACCATAAGATAGAAGCACTGATCAACCAACTTGATGACTATGAAAATCGCAGTCGCCGCTCGAACATACGCATTAAAGGGCTCCCTAAAGTCACAGCAGCTAAGGACATTGTCCCCACACTCCAGGGCATTTTTAAAGAAATTCTGGGCGCTCCCCCGAATATGTGCATCGAAATCGAGGGCCCACAGAGCTTTAAGACCGCCATCCCAGGATGCTGACAACCCCCGGGACATTATTTGTAAATTGCACAAATATACTGTGAAAGAACAGATAGTGCAACGTATGCGCAAACACCCCTTTTTTGACTTCGATGGTGCACACCTTTCCTTCTACCAGGACTTGTCGCGACGCACCTTGATGCAACGCAGGGCGGTCCGCCCTCTCCTGGAGGCGATGAGATCTGAGGGTATCACATACCGGTGGGGCTTTCCATTCCAACTTCAGGCAGAAAGGGATGGGAAGACAGCTACACTACGCACCAAAGATGACCTTCCCCTCTTCCTTTCACAATTGGGTCTGGAGCCTGTGGACTTTCCGGACTGGCGAGTGGCAGCAGAGGATCTGCCGATACCGGCTGCCCAGGCTTGGTTACCTGCCAGGACCAAAAGAAGATCCAGAGGGAAAAGGCATGCAGATAGAGACATATCCCCCCGCCCGGAGGTTGGGGGAAATTGGGACACCTAGAGTCTGCTGATTGCATAGCCTAGTACTAGACCTAAAGTGACCTGACGCTATTGAGTTGGTTGTGGCGGCCGGGTGTGGCCTCCTGGGACAGCAGCTACTTGTTACGGTTATATAGTTATTGTTTGTGGCTGTGGGGGCCTGGAGGCTGCACCCGACTACCGCACAAAGATGTAAGCAGATAGCAAAAATGGTACTAGTAAGAGTTTTGATGGTATATGATGCCCCGAACATTTCCAGATTTCTGACCAGTGGGGGGTGGGCATCCTTGGACGGCTCATGTGTTGCCACGTTCCCCCCTTAGAATGGCCTTAAGAAGGCATTAGCACCGCTCAGGGCGACGTGCTGTGGGGCAGGGGCGCCCCCTTTTTGGGGGGGCTGCTGCCACGGAGCACGCAGTTGATCCGGGTCTCAGGAGCTCCTGGGCCCGCGTACGGTGGTTATTACCATCGTCCGCAGCTTATGTTTATTGTTTATTTGTTCTCTACCCTACCCTGTCCTCTACAACCCCTTTTTTCTATGGTTCTTAAGATACTATGTTTTTTCTCCAGATCATGGTTCTCCAGTTGTTCACACGAGGCCTGGCTCCCCTCCGTAATCCGCATGGGCTCATTGACGACTCTGCATCATGGCATCCCTTAAGGTAATATCCTACAACGTTAGAGGTCTCTGTTCTCCACACAAACGCAACAGGCTTTGGCTAGAACTGAAACGGTTAAAGGCACAAGTGGTATTCCTACAGGAAACACACTTCACCGACACCTCGGCCCCTAGACTACTCACCCATCTTTTCTCCCAGTGGTTCCTGAGCAACTCCCCTGGCACTAAATCCAGGGGGACTGCTATAGCGATCCACAAGACGTGTCCGTTGGTACCCATAGATCATAAGACTGATGCCCAGGGGAGGTATGTATTCCTTAAAGGGACACTAGCTGGACAGATGTACACATTTGCCACACTGTATGCCCCTAATACGCACCAACTCACCTTCATGACAAAACTTTGGAGGACATAGCTAGCTTTCGGGAAGGGCGCCTGATCCTCGGCGGCGACTTTAATGTGTGCCCCGACCCCACCTTGGATGCGTCGACGGGACATTCGACACATTCACACTCCTTCCTACGGCATTTTCGCAAAACCCTACAATCCCATGCTCTGGTGGACTGCTGGCGCGCCCAACACGCCTCTGAAAAAGACTACAGCTACTACTCCAGTGTACATAGTGTATACACCCGTATTGACCTCCTCCTTCTAGACCAGACCTCCCTTGACCTATTGGAAGACTCCTCAATTGAGCAGATAACTATATCTGACCATGGCCCAATCACTCTCTCGGTTACCCTGTCCGCCGGACACAGCAGAGCGTGGCTCTGGAAACTGAACGAAAACTTACTGGACGACCCGAGGGTGGAGAAAGGGGTGGGGGAGGCTTTGGCCCACTACTTTGAGGAGAATGGCGGGGGGGAGACGAGCGAAGGGACTGTATGGGAATGTCACAAAGCGATCGTCAGGGGCACACTAATTATGTGGGGCTCTAAAATAAAGAAAGAAAGGCAGGCTGATTTTGACAGGGTCCTGACGGAACTACAAAAATCAGAGTTACACCACAAACAGACAGCTGACCCCGCAACACACACCCGCCTAACCGAACTACGCGCATTATTCTCCAAAATGCTAGACAGACGCATAAATAAACGTCTACGATGGGTGGCCCATAGATACTATGAGCACGGAAACAAATGTGGACGAATGCTGGCGAGGGCGCTACGCAAGCATCCAATTGCCACGCATGTCCACAAATTACGTGGGGCCAATGGGGATATGACCCAACACACGACGAAGATAGCGTCGATCTTCCGTGACTACTATGCGGCGCTATATGATCTACATGCAAACTCACCCCCGCAGGAGGTGGCACGGAGACGCGAACGCATGGCGGCGTACCTCGCCAGCTCCGGTTTCCACACGCTGTCACCTGAGCAAACCACAGACCTGGAACTACCCATTACGCCCGCGGAACTTTTGGCCACGATAAGATCCCTCCCGGCACAGAAGAGCCCGGGACCCGATGGCCTGACGAAGGCGTACTATGCACGCTTCCTCAAACAGCTCCAACCCCATATGTGCTCTTTTTTCAATGACTTAGCCAAAGACGGTAATTTCCACGCAGATGCACTACGGGCACACATAACAGTCCTCCCAAAAGAAGGCAAAGACCCCACACTCCCCCAGAATTACCGTCCGATATCCCTACTGAACACGGACTTAAAAATCTTTGCCAAGATAATAGCACGCAGACTTCAGCCCCTGATTACAGGAGCTGTTCATCCTGACCAAACGGGCTTTATCAGCACGAGGGAAGCGCAAGATAATTCCAACAGGGCTGTGCAACTAATCCATTGGGCAAATACACGCGATCGGATGCCACCGTATCTGCTCCTATCAACGGATGCTGAGAAGGCATTCGATCGCGTGGATTGGGACTTTCTTAGGATGGTACTGGAGAAACTGGGGCTGGGTCCACATATGATGAGATGGATAATGGGGCTTTACACATCACCGACTGCACAGGTAAAAGTTAATGGAGGGCTGTCACCGGCATTCTCCATTAGGAACGGCACGAGGCAGGGCTGTCCCCTGTCCCCCCTGCTGTTCGCTCTGGCTCTGGAACCGCTCCTCAGGAAGATACGGGCGAACCCGGATATCAGGGGGGTCAGAGTGGGAGGCACTGAGCATAAATTGTCCGCTTACACAGACGACATTCTATTTCATGTGGTGAACCCCGTGATTTCATTGCCGAGCCTGATGAGGGAACTGACTGCTTACGGCCAGGTCTCCAACTTTCAGATAAACTACTCCAAGTCGGAGATATTGCCCATCAATGTCCCACAGATCCAAATCGCTTCCCTTTTACGTGGACGACCACCTCTCTAAAATATTTGGGCATTTATTTGACTAGCACTTTGACTAACCTTTATTTAACCAATTACGCCCCCTTGCTCAAGCAAATCAATCAAGATCTGCGTTCTTGGGATAGGGACACGTTCACCTGGGTGGGACGAACGAACATACTCAAGATGGTGACCTTACCACGTATACTATTTCTTCTACAGATGTTACCTATTCCATTGCCACACCGCTTCTTTAAGGCTCTATGCAGCATGTTCATAGGGTTTGTGTGGAGAAACAAGAGGCCTAGGATAGCCATGACAATCTTGCAGAGACCCAAGAGAGTGGGGGGACTTGGTATACCCAACATCCTCCAGTATTATAGAGCAATAGAATACAAAGAATTCTTGATTGGCGATTTCACACCGCAGACAAGTTGTGGGTACAAATGGAAAAGGTCATAGCAGGCAGGAACTTGGCATATGCCCCCTGGGTTCCAGGAAAAGACAGAGGCCTGTCTGTCTGGGTATCCCCTCTGACGACCCACGCCCTGAGGACATGGGACAGACTGAATGCTAACTTCTCATTGGCACCCACCACTTCACCGCTGGCCCCGGTGTGTGGATTCCCCTGGTTCCCCCCAGGGGAACAGCTGGCGGCCATGGGGTCTTGGGTAGCGGATGGTAACCTCAGTCTGGCACGTTTCCTGCAGGGACAAGCTATATTGCCGCTGTCAACGCTAAGAGAGCAATATGGGAGTTTCCCATTTGACTTTTGGAGACACCGACAATTGTCAGATTTTTTCAAATCAAGGCAGCTCGGGATGCGGATTAGGTCCACCCTCACGGAGTTTGAAACTCTGTGGGCAGAGCAGGATCCCCCGCCTCACATGATCTCGGTATTGTACAAACTTTTCGAGGGAGCCAAGCCACATAGTGAACCACACTTCATAAAAGAGTGGGAAAAAGATCTACAGTGTGAGCTTACGGAGGAGCAGGTCGGGCACCTCTGCCATCTGACACATGCCGGCTCGGTAGAGGAGGAGGCATTCGAGTGTGACATCTAGAAAAAGGGTGAGAAAATACTTCACACCAAGTGATACACCGAACCGAGGGAGCTTTTCAAACATGTTATGGCTCTAGTACACTCCGCCCCCTAGGACGAGACGGGTGTCTCAAAGTTTGAGGCACTCCCACCTGGATTAGGCGTAGGGCTCGACGGAACTAAACTTTTTTAGACTGTTAACAGCCACAGAGGTTTTCAGTTTACCCTTTGAGGGTATAACGAGAGAATCGCAACTGTCGCCGTTATATCGAACAGGGACGTCCTTTGCACGGTCTGACTCCAATGGTAGGCGATGGG
>BLSH010248004.1:631304-649077 GCA_018402905.1 Glandirana rugosa | reverse complement strand
TTTAAAGTGATACACACATTTTGCAGAACAGTGATATGGGTACTTCCGGCTTATTTATACTTTTTTGACACAGTTTGAAGATGATTTTAGAACAGTTCTATGGCCTCTATTGTTAATTAATACTTTTCAGACCCATTTTGAAGATGATTTCCATTTTTGCATTTTTTATGTTTTTATTTTTTTTAAAATATTTAAAGTTATTTCCCTGTCCCCATTTCTTTGTAGGTCACTTGTCCCACCCTTACCCACATTTCCTTCCTTTTGCAGACCTCTAGGACCTTCCAGGACTATTTTACAGCACTTTTTGTACCTAAAAGTCCGGGTCTCCATTGATTTCAATGGGGTTCGGGGTCCGGGACAAAGTTCGGGTTCTGTCCGGACCCGAACCCGGACTTTGTCCCGAAGTTCGGCCGAACCAGCAGAACCCGGACTTCTAGAAGTTCGCTCAACTCTAGTAGCATGGTAACTATGAAATATCTCCCTTTGCATTTGTATCTAAATGTTTGTCTTATGTCTTATTCTCATTGTTTGTATGTAATAATACGTTATTTTTGTAGGAACGTGAAAGTAAGAGTTACAGAGGTTTGTTATTGGTTGTAGGAAATGTACAAATTGTGATATTCTTATTTTGGTCTAAGTGGAATTTTAACTTGCAAGTAGCCCACAAGAGTTGTGTTCAATTAAATACACGCCCAGCCATCCCTTTCTTTTCAAATCTAGCTCATCGCCCCAGGCTAAGGTATGTTAATGTATTTGGCAGACTATCTGTGTGTCTCCAAGTGTATTTCACACCTGCTTCCTGCCCAGTGTCACCGTGCACCTCTATTTACTCCCAGGGATTCTGTGTCCATGAGTAAATTAATTTTCAAGGGTCACTTAATGGTGAAAAGGGTAGGGCCTGGCTAGACATACTGGGATAGGGAGTTCCAGAGGTTATGGAGCAGTCCTGATGGTGAACCTGAGGAGACAACAAGGGAGCTGGAAATGAGGAAAATTGCATTTTTTTGTTTCATTAGATCAAAGTGGAAATCTCAGTGGCCATTATTTTGTTTTGTTTTGTTTATTTTTTTTCGCGTCATTCTAAACAGTGCATTTTTTCTTCCTCTTTGAAATGAGAAAGAAAAGGGGGGAGATAATGGTGGTGAGAATGACAATTTTCAAACTTACAATACTAACCTCTCTAATTCTAACCAAGTTTGTGACCTAGTAGGATGACATGGACCATACCAGGTTCAGCTGACGACACCAACCTCCCTAAAGCTTGAGGGACGAGACAACTCTATCCATGCCAGCCACTGCAAGAAGCTGCTCAACCACATCAAAGACTGAGGAGTATATTTTTATTTATATTATTTAGCTTAATGTATTTTAGCAGGGGTAACGATAAAACATTCCAACTTGTTTTTTAAATGCACCTCCAACTAGCTAAAACAGTGAACAGGATCCACTGCTGGGTACGCTCTAGGCCTCCGCCGAGCCTCAATACCCCAGCAGTGGCAGCAATGCATGACATGGATGTGTATGTACATGTATATATATGTGTGTGTATATATATATATATATGTATGTATATATGATGTTCATATTGGTAAAAGCAAACAGAAGAAAAAAACTAGCAAAGATCTCAAAAAGACACAAACTAACTTAACGATACATTTCTAGAAGATAAAATTAGTTACAGTTTCAACATTAGCTCTGGTTCTTGCCCCTCCCTCACAAAACCAGTATGGGTATCCGGACAATTAAGGTCCCCACAAGTGTGATTTAACTTTAAGTTTGGTAAGAGGAATAGTTTTGTAGGATCCACGGTTTGTGAGAAAGGTATAACAGTCAATCTTATGAATTAGACCCCCATCCTTCTCTAGTAGCACCAATAGACTAGATTACATCTGTTGGTAGGAAGAGTGTGACATACAGACTGAGGGAGGAATCCCCCAGACTGTCCTGTTATTGCGCAATGCAGGGGACCGTTAGAGTCCCCCTGTGCGACTTTATCAGGCCCCTACTACTTCTTATGCAGTTCCACAGCTTATAAGTTAAAACCCCCTAATGCGAGCATGGTGAAACTCGTCCCCAGCATCTAACGTCGTGGCCGATCGTTATGATCTGATAGCGCAAGAGAAGGTAAGAATGGCAGGCATAGCTCAAAGGGAATTGTTAACCAACTCCAACAAGGCCAGGACAGGGTGGGGGTTGAACTTAGGAAAGTATTGAACAATCCATTGTGGATGGGGTGTTCAATGAAACCATTGAAGCTGTGAGGGAGATCTCATGGGAACAGCGACAGAGTCTATTACAGGAAAAGATGACACTTGATTATCTTTTGGCGCAAAAGGGGGGTTTCTGTGAGTTCATAGCAGAAGTCTGTTGTACCTGGATGACAGGCACTAGTGACAAGGTCCAAGTCCATATGGATAAAGTTAGGTCCCTGCTAGGGAGAGCCAGAGCTATAGCCAGTGAAGGGTGGAATCCTTTCTAAAGGGGTTGGGAGGTTTAGGGGAGTTCTTGTTTTCCATCGGATCCTGGCTGAAGGAAGTAGGGGTATATATACTCATGTTGTTTTGTTTCTATTCCTTCTATATGCCATGATGAGATGTTCCTGCTGCCTGATCGATCAAGTCACCAAAGCCCGAGCAGACCACATCTTCCTAGCCAAGACAAGAGGTCCCCTGAAGTGCAGCCCATGTACCAGATACTGAGGATTCCAGCGATCTCTATAACCCCCCACATCATGCTTTCCCTCTGAGTCATCCCTCCCCAAGAATACGTGTCAACCATGGTTTTCTTTTGTTCATACTCCTTTACTTTAATTTTTGTACTCAATGGATGGACTGAATGTTTCATTTTTTTCTTTTTGATTGGACTGGTGTTCGTGTTTAGAAGATGATCAAGATTCATCGAGGGACACATGGGAGCATATGACAAGAGGAGAAACTGTTGTAGAAATGTTGGATATGTTAATTACATGTTGTCACAATGTCTCCCAGTGTCGTTTTACTGGTATTCACTGTGTATAGCGAATATGGCTTTAACCGATATTGAGGACAGGCCACTTACAATGGAAACCTTCTATTATTTGGTAACCACACACTTCCCGCCCGATCATCCTGGCCGGCAGGCACACTGAGCGGTTAACGCTGGAGCGAACGCCGGTCCAGATCTTTGAGGTGTGATGCACGTTTTGTGGCACGGGTGTATTACCGTCAATCGGGGGCCCCTGTATTATGTACAGATTGATCTGCTTGGCGGCGATGTACTTGTGGTATGGAATCAGTATTGCCTTTTCTGTAAGGATAATGATCTGTAAGCTTTCTGTCGCATTTGATCAATGTGGCAGAAATCTACAGCTATATTCCTTTGTGCATAATTTACCCTTTAATGGAACAGTAGTATAATCACTATAGTTCATAAAGCTGTATTTGATAGTGATTCGTTGTAATGGCAGTTTGGATTTTGCATGCATGGTGTTTTGCTTAGAGGGCCTCTGTGAGATAAGGCGTTGGTTTCAATGGAAGCCATGTTTCCACATGGCTTTCATTGTTCTCTGGAGTCTGTGATCTCCACCCACCCAACGGCTGTGACTCATCTGGGCCGGCCAGTCATTCCACATGCATGCACGCCTCTTCTATTGTATCGTTTGAATATAAACAAATGTGTCATTGGTTGTTGTTTTGTTTTGAGCTCATGTCATGTGACTGTGCCTTAGAGGCTGATTGGCTGATTGTGAAGCCACTAAGTCCTTTTGCTATCCCTGTCTGAGGCATATAAATTAAACCAGCAAGCATTGATAGGCAGGACTGTTTTTCGAGCTTGCAATGTGAGAACAGCTATGATGTCTGTCTTACTTGCTTTAACACGAGTGTACTCAAATGCATTATGCAAAAGAGCTGAAAAGTGCGCTTATTAGGCAAAATATAATGCACACAAGGTATTATAATTGCCCCCACAAAGGCTGCTGGATGTGCGGTATAAACTGTATGTAGTTATGGCTACATTCAGCATACTGCACTGTTCTGGGTTGCAGCCAAGACTTTCTGTCCCATACCTGGAACACAGTAGAGTCTATCTTGTCTTAGAGGTTGTGACATCATCAGCCTGCCTCTCTGACTCAGCCAATTGGAGGAAGTTTTGTATTTCTTGCTAGAATACATTGCTTGCTCCGAATGGCTGAAAGCCGATCCGATAGACTCTACTGCGTTTCGTGTATGAGACAGAAAGTCTCGGCTGCAACCTGGAACACAGTGACGTATTCTGTATGTACCTCAGCTACTGTACATACAGTTTATACCACATATCTAGCGGCCTCACATGTTAGTGAGGGACATCGTTTGTTTGGGCCAGCTATGCAAATTGTTTCAAAAGCTGAAGCTTTAAAGCTTTAACTCCAGCTGAGAAGATCCCCCTCCAACTGTCACAGTGAGGGAGCAGGCGGTGCAGGGACAGATGTATTCATAACAATGCAGGGCCGGCCCTACCTTGGGTCCCAGTGGGTCCATTGGACCCAGGCGGCACTTTTACAGGGGCAACAAATTGAAACATGGCCACCTCTCCTTCTCTTCTATTTACCCAGCAAAATTGATGCCAAAGATTTTTTTTCCCAGCAGTTTTGTGTCATGATGACAACTGCCCAACGGGCTGCTCCGCCTGCCCCTATACTACCCTAGCCCACTCCTATACTGCCCTAGCCTGTCTATATACTACCCTACCCTGTCTATATACTACCCTAACCTGCCTCTATACTGCCCTAGCCTGTCCATTTGCTACCCTAGCCTGTCCATATACTACCCTAGCCTGTCTATATACTACCTTAGCCTGCCCCTATACTACCATAGCCTGCCCATATTGTACCCAAGCCTGTCTATATACTACCCTAGCCCACCCTATACTACCCTAGCATGCCCTTATACTGCCCTAGCCGTATAATGAGGGGAAGTGTCCTGTTAGACAGTTGTCACAAGTACATGTGTCTCCACTGGAATTTGTCCTCTCTCATACTGTTACATCTGTAAAATTTTGGATTTATCCTAATTTTCTCTCATTCACCAATAGCAACAATGGTCACCAGGATAAACAGGGCAATCTACCCAGTGAGAAGGCTCTCTACTCTATTCAAAGCTAGAAAAAAGACATGGCATTACATATGCTTCTTGCCAAACAATAAGTAGATGTATAAAACATTTATATTATTAGGTATATAAAATAAATCCTCTATATCATATAATAAAGCAATAAGTAACAATTACATTTAAAACTTCATTTATTTACATTATGTATAAAATCTAATGTTCTTACTAAAGTAAGCAAATTTAAGGAAAAGCATTTTCCTTTCACATTAAGTATAGTAACCTGTACAGAATGTCAATTGTATACTTATTTTTCACAAATGTACTCTATTTGAGCTAAGAATAATGGCTTCAGTTAGACAAAGTTTGACTTAATACCACAAGACCCTGTATTTATGGAACACTGGACGCTCTCCAAAGAATCCAAGAAAAGACTACTTTATCTATTGTATATGACCTTCCAGTCAGTGGCAGTGCATTAAAAGGGAAAAGGAAAGGTATTGCTTAATTAAAGATATTGACTAAATGAGAGTTTTATGTGTTAATGAATCTATTTATTCTTGTGCAGGTTTTGAGAGGTGAGCTGAGGTTGAATTGAGCAACTTCTAGAACACTAATAAGCAGTATTAACTAACTAATAACTACAATTTAGAAAGAAAAGCATTTTAGTTATAAAAATTGCAACAGCATGAACGAATATAGCTGTTAGTAGCCACATAATACCTTTAACCACTTTAATACAGGACACTTATACCCCCTTCCTGCCCAGACCAATTTTCAGCTTTCAGCGGTCTCACACTTTGAATGCCAATTACTCATGAAACACTGTACCCAAACAAAAAATGTATAATTTTTTTCACATTAATAGAAAAAAGGGTGAAAATTTTGAAAAAAAAAAACACTTTTTTTTTAAGTTTCTATGATAAAAGTTTGCAAATAAGTAATTTTTGTTCATAAATTTGGACCATAATTTATACTGCTACATATCTTTGGTAAAAATAACCCAAATAAGTGTATATTATTTGGTATGTGTGAAATAGAGTCTACAAGCTATAATGCAAATCATTGAAAATTGATCATACCTGATGTACTGACTGCTCTCATTTCTTGAGGCCCTGAAATGTCAGGAAAGTACAAATACCCCTTTTTGAAAAGTAGACAGTCCAAGCTATTTATTAGGAGGCATGGCAAGTTTTTTGAAGTTGTAATTTTTTCTCACAATTATTGGGAAAATGAAGAAATTATTTATTTTTTTTACACAAAATTGTCAACATGTTATTTCTCACACACAGTATGTACATTACATACTTCCAATTACACCCCAAAATATGTTCTGCTACTCCTCCCAAGTATGGCAATAACACATGTGTGAGACTTTTTCATAGCCTGGCCACATAGAGAGGTCCAACATGTAGGGAGCACCATCAGGCATTCTAGGATCATAAATTACACATATAATTTCCTAACAACCTATTAAACTTTTGAAGGCCCTGGAGCACCAGGACAATGGAATTACCCACAAAATGACCCCACTTTGGAAAGCAAACACCACAATGTATATTCTATGAGGCATTATGAGTCTTTTGAACGGTTCATTTTTTTCCATAAGTCTTCGAAGTCTTTGTTTTTATTTTTACACATTTTTATAAGATATTTCTAACACATAGCATATACATAGCAAAAATTACACCCCAAAATACATTCTACTACTCGTCCCGAGTATGGCGATACCACATGTGTGAGACTTTTACACAGCTTGGCCGCATAGAGAGGTCCAACATGCAGGGAGCACCGTCAGGCGTTCTAGGAGCATAAATTACACATAAAATTTATTTATGACCTCTTACACTTTTGAAGGCCCTGGAGCACCATGACAGAAGAATTACCCACAAAATGACCCCATTTTGGAAAGCAACCCCAACATATATTCTGTAAGGCATTATGAGTCTTTTGAACGGTTCATTTTTTCCCACATTTCTTCTGAAACGTGGAAAGAAAATGAAAACGTATTTTTTTTTACATAAAGAGTTCCATTTATAAGATATTTCTAGGAGCATAAATTGCACATGTAATTTCATTCCTACCTATCAAACTTTGGAATGTCCTGGAGTACCAGGACAGTGGAATTACCCACAAAATTACCCCATTTTGGAAAGCAAACACCCCAAGGTATATTCTATGAGGCATGGGCTGGTGGCAGGTACTCAGGTACTCTGATGGGCTGGTGACAGGTACTCAGGTTCTCTGATGGGCTGGTGACAGGTACTCGGCTATTCTGATAGGCTGGTGACAGGTACTTGGGCACTCTAATCGACTGGTGACAGGTACTTGGATACTCTGATGGGCTGGTGACAGGTACTCGGGTACTCTGATCTGCTGGTGACAGGTACCCGGGTACTCTGATGTGCCGGTGACAGGTACTCGGGTACTCTGATGGGCTGGTGACAGGTACTCGGGTACTCAGATGGGCTGGTGACAGGTACTCGGATACTCAGATGGGTTGTGACAGGTACTCGGGTACTCTGATGGGCTGGTGACAGGTACTCAGGTACTCTGATGGACTGGTGACAGGTACTCAGGTACTCCGATGGACTGGTGACAGATACTCGGGTACTCAGATGGGCTGGTGACAGGTACTCGGGTACTCAGATGGGCTGGTGACAGGTACGCATATGGGCGGTGACAGGTGCTCTGAGCTGCTGACAGGTACTTTGATGGGCTGGTGACAGGTACTCATATGGGCGGTGACAGTTACTCTGGGCTGGTGACAGATACTCTGGGCTGGTGACAGGTACTATGATGGGAGGTGACAGGTACTTTGATGGGTGGTGACAGGTATTCTGGGCTGGTGACAGGTTCTCTGATGGGCAGTGAAAGGTACTCTGGGCTGGTGACGGGTACTCTGATGGGCGGTGACATGTACTCTGGGCAGGTGACAGGTACTTTGATGGGCAGTGACAGGTACTCTGGGCTGGTGACAGGTGCCCTGATGGGCAGTGACAGGTACTCTGGGCTGGTGACAGGTGCCCTCATGGACAGTGACAGGTACTCGGGTACTCTGATGTGCTGGTGACAGGTACTCAGGTACTCTTATGGGCTGGTGAAAGGTAATTGTGTACTCAGAGGGGCTGGTGACAGGTACCCAGGTGCTTAGATGGGCTGGTGACAGGTACTCGGGTACTCAGATGGGTTGTGACAGGTACTCAGGTACTCTGATGGGCTGGTGACAGATACTCGGGTACTTAGATGGGCTGGTGACGGGTACTCGAGTACTCAGATGGGCTGATGACAGGTACACGGTTACTCAGATGGGCTGGTGACAGGTACTCACGTACTCAAATGGGCTGGTGACAGGTACTCTGGGCTGGTGACAGGTACTTTAATGGGCTGGTGACAGGTACTCTAATGGGCTGGTGACAGATACTGGGGTATGCTGATGTGCTGGTGACAGGTACTCGGGTACTCTGATGGGCTGGTGACAGGTACTCAGGTACTGAGATGAGCTGGTGACAGGTACTCGGGTACTCAGATGGGCTGGTGACAGGTACTTGGTGTGACAAGGCAGGTATCAGATCACTGCCCTCCTCACTCACCAGTGACAGAGGGCCAATTGAGCTCACACTGCGCTTGTCACTAACGTAACAATACCACTCTCAGCTGCTTCCAGCACAAAGATTCTCCAGCTTGCGGGACCACCGTCTAAGTGGCAGCCACCTGAGAGCGATTGTTACCAGGCTAATTCAAGCAATTAACCCTTTCTCTGCCACCACTAACCTTTGATCCAGAGTGTTAGGTCTCCAACAATTAGCAATACCAATTATGATTTTAGAATAACCACCTGTAACACACGCTGTCACCACAGACAGGAATATTCAGGTGAGCTATCTTAAATAGTAGCGCTCTTCAAAGGAACAGATTCGTTATAGCTTGCATTAAGAGATTTAGGGACACGATTAACACTTTTCAGAATAAGGTTTAATAATGAACAGGTCAAGTTTGCTGCAGTAAAATATTTACAGAAAAATTATGTTACAAAGCAATAAGAGACATAATATACGGCAGCAAAGAGATAAAACAGAACGGAAGGGGAGAGTTACTTGCATTTAAATGTCCGTGATCAGAGATTCGATGATGAGTCCATGGGTTCTCGGATGTTCGTTCTTTGATGGTAAGGTGAGAACTATCTTTGGCATTCTCTTCTTCTCTGGGTGTAAAGGGGTGGGGCCGTATGCCCCTGACCACTCACATAGGTAAGGAGGGTCCGTGGGCTGTACAGGGTGGACCGTGGAATGACAATCTTCCCTAATATGCAATTGACAGTATAAAAACCATATCTTGGGATGGAATTATCGTGCAAATTTACCATTAGGGAATTTGAGTACAGCGGCCACAGTGCATCAAGATAAGCCTAAACATGACAGACTTGTACCTTTCTGTGACCCTGGGAAGAGGATAAACTATCAGTGGGTTCCCTTATAATTGAATTTATTGACGTTTAGGTTTGTTTTAATCAGTATGCCTTCCTGCATACAGATAGACACTTTTTATTAATATGTTATGTTCCTATCTGGAGTTATAAAATGTGGGTATATTTTTTACCTTTTCATGTTGATTCAGGGTTGCTGGAAGGTCATAGGTGTCTCAGAGGAATTAAGGCCCTCTAGCTTATGTGAGACCTCCTGTGCTGTCTTTTAAGGGCTCTGATTTATTGGTTTACGATCGAGCCTGGCAAAACATCCCCCAGACTCCTGGGGAGCCTGGTCAATGACCTGGCATTCCTAAGTTGTTGGGAGGGGGAGCGAGGAGTTTTGTCCTACATTAGAACTGTAATGGCTGACCCTCACAAATTGGTTGCTAGTTTTGTGTGTCCCTGCCCGTGATATCATCACACTCGGGTACTGAGACGGGTTGTGACAGGTACTCGGGTACTCTGATAGGCTGGTGACAGGTACTCTGGTATTTAGGTGGGCTATTGACAGGTACTCGGGTACTCCAATGGGCTGGTGACAGGTACTCGGATACTCAGATGGGCTGGTGACAGGTACTCATATGGGCGGTGACAGGTACTCTGGGCTGCTGACAGGTACTTTGATGGGCTGGTGAAAGGTACTCATATGGGCAGTGACAGGTACTCTGGGCTGGTGACAGGTACTTTGATGGGTGGTGACAGGTACTCTGGGCAGGTGACATGTACTTTAATAGGCTTGTGACAGGTACTTTGATGGGTGGTGACAGGTACTCTGGGCTTATGACAGGTACTCTTATGGGCAGTGACAGGTACTCTGGGATGGTGACAGGTACTCTGATGGGCAGTGACAGGCACTCGGGTACTCTTATGGGCTGGTGACAGGTACTCAGGTACTCAGATGGACTGCTGATGGGTACTCGGTACTCAAATGGGTTGAGGCAGGTACTCGGGTACTTAGATGGGCTGGTGACAGGTATTAGGGTACTTCGATGAGATGGTGACAGGTATTCAGGTACTCAGATGTGCTGGTGACAGGTACTCGGTTACTCAGATGTGCTGGTGACAGGTACTCATATGGGCGGTGACAGGTACTCTGGGTTGGTGACAGGTACTCTGGGCTGCTGACAGGTACTTTGATGGGCTGCTGACAGGTACTCTGATGGGCTGGTGACAGGTACTTGGGTACTCTGATGTGCTGTGACAGGTACTCGGGTACTCTGATGGGTGGTGACAGGTACTCGGGTACTCAGATGAGCTGGTGACAGGTACTCGGGTACTCAGATGAGCTGGTGACAGGTACTCGGGTACTCTGACGCACTGATGACAGGTATCTGGGTACTTAGATGGGCTGGTGACAGGTACTCGGGTACTCCAATGAGCTGGTGACAGGTACTTGGGTACTCAGATGGGCTGGTGACAGGTTATCATATGGGCGGTGACAGGTACTCTGGGCTGCTGACAGGTACTTTGATGGGCTGGTGATGGGTATTCATATTCACAAAGACAGGTACTCTGGGCTGGTGACAGGTACTCATATGGGCGGGGACAGGCTGGTGACAGGTACTCATATGGGCAGTGACAGGTACTCTGGGTTGGTGACAGGTACTCTGGGCTGGTGACAGGTACTTTGATGGGCTGCTGACAGGTACTCTGATGGGCTGGTGACAGGTACTTGGGTACTCTGATGTGCTGTGACAGGTACTCGGTACTCTGATGGGTGGTGACAGGTACTCGGGTACTCAGATGAGCTGGTGACAGGTACTCGGGTACTCTGACGCACTGATGACAGGTACCCAGGTACTTAGATGGGCTGGTGACAGGTACTCGGGTACTCCGATGGGCTGGTGACAGGTACTTGGGTACTCAGATGGGCTGTTGACAGGTTATAATATGGGCGGTGACAGGTACTCTGGGCTGCTGACAGGTACTTTGATGGGCTGGTGATGGGTATTCATATTCACAAAGACAGGTACTCTGGGCTGGTGACAGGTACTCATATGGGCGGGGACAGGCTGGTGACAGGTATTCATATGGGCAGTGACAGGTACTCTGGGTTGGTGACAGGTACTCTGAGCTGGTGACAGGTACTTTGATGGGCTGCTGACAGGTACTCTGATGGGCTGGTGACAGGTACTTGGGTACTCTGATGTGCTGTGACAGGTACTCGGTACTCTGATGGGTGGTGACAGGTACTCGGGTACTCAGATGAGCTGGTGACAGGTACTCGGGTACTCTGACGCACTGATGACAGGTACCCAGGTACTTAGATGGGCTGGTGACAGGTACTCGGGTACTCCGATGGGCTGGTGACAGGTACGTGGGTACTCAGATGGGCTGGTGACAGGTTATCATATGGGCGGTGACAGGTACTCTGGGCTGCTGACAGGTACTTTGATGGGCTGGTGACAGGTATTCATATTGACAAAGACAGGTACTCTGGGCTGGTGACAAGTACTCTGGGCTGTTGACAGGTACTCTGATGGTCAGTGACAGTTACACTGGGCTGGTGACAGGGACTGTGATGGGTGGTGACAGATTCTCTGGGCTGGTGATGGGTACTCTGATGGGCAGCGACAGGTACTCTGGACTGGTGACAGGTACCCTGGGCTAGTGACAGGTACTTTGATGGGCTGGTGACAGGTACTTTAATGGGCAGTGACAGGTACTATCAGCTGGTGACAGGTACTCTGATGAGCAGTGATGGATACCCTTGGCTGGTGACAGATACTCTGATGGGCAGTGACAGGTACTCTGGGCTGCTGACATATACTGTGATGGGCAGTGACAGGTACTATCGGCCGTTGACAGGTACTCTAATGAGCAGTGACGGGTACTCTGGGCTGGTGACAGGTACTCTGATTGGCAGTGACAGGTACTCTGGGCTGGTGACAGGTACTCTGATGGGCAGTGACAGGTGTTCTCATCTGATGACAGGTACTCTGATGGGCACTGACGGGTACTCTGGGCTGGTGGCAGGTACTCTGATGGGAGGTGATAGGTACTCTGGGCTGGTGACAGGTACTCTGAAGGCCAGTGACAGGTTGACATGTACTCTGGGCTGGTGACAGGTGCTCTGATGTGCAGTGACAGGTACTCTGATGGACAGTGACAGGTACTCTGGGTTGGTGACAGGTACTCTGATGGGCAGTGACAGGTGTTCTCATCTGATGACAGGTACTCTGATGGGCAGTGACGGGTACTCTGGGCTGGTGACAGGTACTCTGATGGGCAGTGACAGGTATGCTGGGATGGTGACAGGTACTCTGATGGGCAGTGACAGGTACTTGGGTACTCTTATGGGCTGGTGACAGGTACTCAGATGGACTGCTGACAGGTACTCAGTACTCTGATGCGTTGTGACAGGTACTTGGATACCCTGATGGGCTGGTGACAGGTACTCGGGTACTTAGATGGGCTGGTGACAGGTATTAGGGTACTCTGATGGGCTGGTGACAGGTACTTGGGTACTCAGATGGGCTGGTGACAGGTACTCATATGGGCCTTGACAGGCTGGTGACAGGTACTCATATGGGCGGTGACAGGTACTCTGGGTTGGAGACAGGTACTCTGGGCTGGTGACAGGTACTTTGATGGGCTGCTGACAGGCACTCTGATGGGCTGGTGACAGGTACTCGGGTACTCTGATGTGCTGTGACAGGTACTCCGGTACTCTGAAGGATGGCGACAGGTACTCGGGTACTGAGATGAGCTGGTGACAGGTGCTCTGATGGACAGTGACAGGTACCCTGGGTTGGTGGCAGGTACTCTGATGGGCAGTGACAGGTGTTCTCATCTGATGACAGGTACTCTGATGGGCAGTGACAGGTTCTCTGGGCTGGTGACAGGTACTTTGATGGGTGGGGACAGGTATTCTGGGCTTGTGACGGGTACTCTGGGCTGGTGTCAGGTACTCTGGGCTGGTGACAGGTACTCTGATAGTAGTTGACAAGTACTCTGGGCTGGTGACAGGTACTCTGATGGGCAGTGACAGTTACTATCGGCTGGTGACATGTACTCTAATGGGCAATGCGGGTACTCTGGGCTGGTGACAGGTACACTGATGGGCAGTGACAGATACTATCGGATGGTGACAGGTATTCTAATGGCAGTGATGGGTACTTTGGGCTGGTGACAGGTACTCTGATGGTGGGTGACAGGTGACTTTGATGGGCAGTGACAGGTACTCGGATACTCTGATGTGCTGGTGCAGGTAATCAGGTACTCTGATGGGCTGGTGACAGGTACTCAGGTTCTCAGATGGGCTGGTGACCGGTACTTGGGCTACTCAGATGGGCTGGTGACAGGTACTTGGGTACTCAGATGGGTTGTGAATTTTACTCAGGTACTCTTATGGGCTGGTGACAGGTACTCGGGTACTTAGATGGGCTCGTGACAGGTACTCTGGTACTTATATTTGCTGATGACAGGTACTCGGGTACTCAGATGGGCTGGTGACAGGTACTCATATGGCAGATGACAGGTACTCTGGGCTGCTGACATGTACTTTGATGGGCTGGTGTCAGGTACTCATATGGGCAGTGACAGGTTACCTGGGCTGGAGACAGGTACTCTGGGCTGGTGACAGGTACTTTGATGTGTGGTGACATGTATATGGGCTGGTGACTGGTACGCTGATGGGCAGTGACAGGTACTCTGGGCTGGTGACAGGTACTCTGATGGGCAGTGACAGGTAGTCTGGGCTGGTGACAGGTATTCTGATGGGCAGTGACAGGTACTCTGGGCTGGTGACAGGTACTCTGATGGACAGTGACAGGTACCCTGGGTTGGTGACAGATACTCTGATGGGCAGTGACAGGTGTTCTCATCTGATGACAGGTACTCTGATGGGCAGTGACGGGTACTCTGGGCTGGTGACAGGTACTCGGATGGGCAGTGACAGGTTCTTTGGGCTGGTGACAGGTACTTTGATGGGTGGGGACAGGTATTCTGGGCTTGTGACGGGTACTCTGGGCTGGTGTCAGGTACTCTGGGCTGGTGACAGGTACTCTGATGGGCAGTGACAAATACTATCGGTTGGTGACAGGTATTCTAATGGCAGTGATGGGTATTTTGGGCTGGTGACTAGAGTTCAGCGAACCCGAACTGTAAAGTTCAGACTCGTACCGAAATTTGGGGTGTCCGTGACGCGGACCCGAACCCGGACATTTGAAAAAAAGTTTGGGTTCGAGTTCTGGGTTCGGGTATTTGATCACGCATGTTGAATAGCTGCAGGGCAGTCAATCAACAAGCGTTTCACTGGTTTGCCCTTAGAAGCCATCACAGCCATGCCTACTAATGGCATGGCTGTGATTGGCCAGTGCATCATGTGACCCAGCCTCTTTATAAGCTGGAGTCACTTAGTGCTGCATGTCACATGCTCTCTGGGTAGTGTATGGAGAGGATGCTGCCGGTGCTGTGAGGGACAGATTGCAGATAGATAGATAGATAGGTAGAGATTACTACTACTACTGCTTTTAGGAACAGATTGCAGATCTCAACCTGCATTACAGAACGATCTGACTGAACTAGGTAGAGTCTACTGCTTAGAGGGACAGATTATTGTTCTAAAATCATCTTCTAGAGGTAGAGTCTACTGCTTAGAGGGACAGATTATTGTTCTAAAATCATCTTCTAGTTCTATAGGTCAGGTTCCTGCTGTTGCTGTAAGGGACAGATTATTGTTCTAAAATCATTTTGCAGCCCTCTAGCACTTTCCTGGACTTTTTTTACAGTCCTTTTTGTGCCAAAAAGTTTGGGTCCCCATTGAATTCAATGGGGTTAGGGGTAAAGTTCGGGTCAAGTTCAGTACCGAACCCAGACTTTTTCCCGAAGTTCGGCCGAACCCGAACATCCAGGGGTTCAGTCAACTCTACTGGTGACAGGTACTCTGATGGTGGGTGACAGGTACTCGGATACTCTGATGTGCTGGTGACAGGTACTCGGGTACTCTGATGGGCTGGTGACAGGTACTCAGGTTCTCAGATGGGCTGGTGACCGGTAATCGGGGTACTTAGATGGGCTGGTGACAGGTATTCGGGTACTCAGATGGGTTGTGACTTTTACTCAGGTACTCTTTTGGGCAGTTACAGGTTACCTGGGCTGAAGACAGGTACTCTGGGCTGGTGACAGGTACTTTGATGGGTGGTGACAGGTACTATGGGCTGGTGACTGGTATGCTGATGGGCAGTGACAGGTACTCTGGGCTGGTGACAGGTACTCTGATGGGTGGTGACAGGTAGTCTTGGCTGGTGACAGGTACTCTGATGGGCAGTGACAGGTACTCTGGGCTGGTGACAGGTACTCTGATGGACAGTGACAGGTACCCTGGGTTGGTGACAGGTACTCTGATGGGTAATGACAGGTGTTCTCATCTGATGACAGGTACTCTGATGGGCAGTGACAGGTTACCTGGGCTGGAGACAGGTACTCTGGGCTGGTGACAGGTGCTTTGATGGGTGGTGACAGGTACTATGGGCTGGTGACTGGTACGCTGATGGGCGGTGACAGGTAGTCTGGGCTGGGGACAGGTACTCTGATGGGCGTTGACAAATACTCTTGGCTTGTGACAGGTACTCTGATGGGCAGTGACAGCTACTCTGGGATGGTGACAGGTACTTTGTTGGCCTGTGACAGGTACTCTGGGCTGGTGACAGGTACTTTCATGGGTGGTGACAGGTACTCTGGGCTGGTGACAAGCATTCTGATGGGCAGTGACAGGTACTCTGGGCTGGTGACAGGTACTCTGATGAGTGGTGACAGGTACTCTGGGCTGGTGACAGGTACTTTGATGTGCGGCGATAGATACTCTTTGCTGGTAACAGGTACTCTGATGGGCAGTGACAGGTACTCTGGGCTGGTGACAGGTACTCTGATGGACGGTGACAGATACTCTGGGCTGGTGACAGGTACTCTGATGGGCAGTGACAGGTACTCTGGGCTTGTGACAGGTACTCTGATGGGGAGTGACAGGTACTCGGTGCTGGTAACAGGTACTCTGATGGGCGGTGACAGGTACTCTGGGCTGGTGATAGTTACTCTGATGGGCAGTGACAAGTACTATTGGCTGGTGACAGGTACTCTAATGGGCAGTGACGGGTACTCTGGGCTGGTGACGCGAGCGGCCATTAATCTATCCATAGCATAGAGGGAGTGGCGAGGACAGAGGGGGCAGTGCGCTCTTAATGGACGGGCCGCCCCTGATCAGTTCATTCATTTATATTTGTAACCCTGAAAAATGCTTTAGACACATATGTAACACTTAAGGGAGCTTGTTATAGATTTCCTAAACGCATCATAGTGATGACATTTGCAAACATTATATTTTTTTATGCAGAAACTCTGTAAAATAAAATGGTTGCTGTTGCAATTTATATTTATGTTGGGTGATATTTGTGCAGCAGTTTATCAAATGCAAATTTTCAGGGAAAAATACACTTCCATGAGTTTTAGTGAACACAAACACAATATAATACCCATATTTTGGCAAAACATAAAAGATGATGATATGCCAAGTAAATAGATACTTAACATGCCATGCTTTAAAATTGAGTAGGCCTGAGGAACAGCACCAAACCAGGGTACCTAAAAATCTCCAGAGACCATGCTTTAAAAAGACATAACAGGTTACCAGTTTTGAGTTACACAGGAGGTCTGGCACTAGAATTATTGCTCTTGCTCTGACATACCTCACATGTGTGGTGACATCACTGTGCAGGACCTACGTGAGCATTGACATTTGGATGTGAGCATGGGGGGGACTGGGATGCCTTCTTTTTATTCTATTTTATTATTTATTTTTTCCTGTACCTTTAACTTTTTTTTGGGGGGGGGGGCAACTTTATTGCAACGTTATCGTTATTTCAACGGGGGGGGGGGTTTTTTTTCAATTTCCATGTCCTTTTTTATTTATTATTTTATCTTATTTTTCTTCCGTAGGGTCAGGGGGGGTACGAGTGTAGGTTTACAGTTACGAGTGCATCCAGGACGTGTCACTACAGTGGTGTGTACACTCCATACAGTCTCGTTCTCGTTATTAAGATCACGGTCTGGAGGACACATTGAGTTTTGACCATTGGACAATACAGAAAAATTTCGTACCAGAGACCTCTAAAAATCCATGGGACCAAACCACGACAAGGAGTCCGGATGAGTTAAAATTTCGTACCGTACAATTCATAGATAAATGAACCGTATAGTAGTAGAAAATACAAAACGGTTTTATACCCATAATATAACACAAACA
>BLSH010248004.1:597202-627895 GCA_018402905.1 Glandirana rugosa | reverse complement strand
ACCCCCCCCCCCCCCCCCCACCGTTTGAACAAAAAAGTGCTGCGGGAGGAATTCCTCCATTAACACTACCTGTGTCGATGGGGGAATCAAGCGATTTATTTAACTTCTATCCATGGTGGTGGTGGCATAGAATGGAATGTTGTTGTCCCCCTCTTCATATAGGTGGCTCAGTAGAAGCCTTGTGCTTTCTGGGAATATTGGCCATCCAGGCCCATTGCACACAGGACACCGAGCAGACTGTGGGGGCAGTGGAGCCTAAGAGCAAGGACTGACAACCATCCATTTATATTAAGGAGTTTACATACAGCCACTGGTGCTATGAGGGTAGAGCATGAAGGGGTGAACAAGAGTGAAGAAACTGGCACATCTGACTTCCAGGGATCCTGTGTTTGTTGAACAAATGATTGTCTACCCAGTCGTCTAATTAAGCAGGAAGCTTAATAGCATGAAAGGGATTCTGCCATTGTGCCTGACTATCAAGTGGGCCTTAGAGGCCCTAAAATACTACCTGCTGGGAAGGTCATTCAGGCTAGTCACCGACCATGCCCCCCTTAAGTAGATGTGTAACAATCGGGAAAAAAATAGCCGGGTGACTAGGTGGTTCCTGGCCCTACAGCCGTTTAAGTTTTCAGTGGAACACTGGGCCGGAAGGCTCCAAAATAATGACAATTGTCTTTCCCGGGCACACTGCCTGGTCAGGATAGTTGCTACACCTCTGGGTTTGAGTAGAGGGGGGGTTATGTGACGTTATGCGAAGCGCCATATTGGACGGGCGTTACTTGTCGCCTCATATGAGATCACTATGAGACGACTAGTGAGAATCCGACCCAGGTTTTGCCAGCTACCGTGGCAGAGCTGGTTCCGGCCTGGACTTTCTGGTCCACTCAAACTCCTCTCCACCTGCATTTAATAACCAGGAAGAGAGCAGAGGAGAGCTCTATCCTGGATCTCAGAGGGAGAAAGCTGAGTGAGCTCTGTGTGATAATTTTGACTCAAAGATCAAGGTTTGCACTGTGCTTATGTTTTGTGGGTTTAGGGGACAGCCCCACACTGTATAGAGAGGAACCCAATTGTTTAGTTTAGGTTTTGTTTTCTGTCTTGGTATGTGTTTTGATCTTGCAAACTGTGATAATAAACCTGGCAAGCCGCCAGATTTTAAAGAAACTGACCTCCATGATGAATATTTTCCTCTAAAATGTGATCCCCACGAGCTAATCTCCCACAATATATATATATATATATATATATATATATATATATATGTAATACCCTCTAGTGTTGCTAGGTTTCTACAGTAGTTAGGTTTTTATGTAGCGTAGGTAAATTTCAGATTTGGCTGGCAGCCAAGCCTATTTGTTTTGATCTGGGTTGGGAGTGACTTAGGCAGAGCTGGGTGACTAACAGGAATCTTCTAGAAAGGAAGGAGGAGAGGAGAGATGGAGTTGCCTGGAGTGTTCTGGAGAGCCCTGACCAATCCCCAATCTGGATTGGCAGGGGACAGGCCTCCTAAAATACTCAGGGTCAGCCCAGCTGGGGAGGAGTTATTTGAGGTTGAAGCTGGAGATGGAGTGCTAGGCTGTTGTGGCCTTGGAGGGAGCTCTCCAGTCTGGGGGGGTGACCTTGGGCATGGGCTCAGGTGTGGACAGGACCTTCTGACAACCCATGGAGGTGTTCTGCACATGAGGCACGGGAGCAAGGAGAGGATAGCAGGAGACCACTGCCCAGCAAGTATCCAGGGAGGAACAACAGGTCACAGCCAGGAGGGCTGGTGAGTGACACTCAGTCAGGAGGACTGGGGAGGCACGCCCGAAAGGACTGTGAGATCGCAGTCATGGATGGGTACAGAGCCAATGGAGTGGACTGTGGTGTCACAGGCAATGGAGAGAGGCAGCTGCAGTAAGGAGGGCTGGCAGGACCTGAAGATGTCTAACTGGGATCAGTAGCCACATGGACAGCTAGCATTAAGACTACCTACATTTTTGCTGCACTAAAGGGACCATCGGTCCCATCCAACTACTAAGGCCTGGCGGAGCCAGTGTCAGGCCTAATCTAAAGTGCTGTGGAAAAAGAGGAGGTGAGGGCGCCGGTCTAAGGCAAGTGTGAGTGGTAAATGAAATGATATGGTGTGTAAAACATAAGACCATGGGTAAAAAGAAAGAGGGGAGACTAGCCAGGAACGCCGGTGCACTGCAGGGCACTGAGCCGTTCCTACTCGGTCCCGATCAGCCAGCCTTGCCATATCACCTTACATGCTTGGACTCATCCATAGGCAAGCTCCATACTGCTCCCCTACCCAGCACAGCGCCGCCTCCGCTGGTCAACCACCATCTACCAGCTGTAGCCCAGCGGACATTGCATCTGATCCAACCCGTGGTCACCACTCGTTCCACCTGTACCACCTTCCCCAGGATCCATTGTCTCCCTGACTTTGGCAGTCGATTTTTGATCCACTGTAAGTCGAATCTTTTATTTTAATTCTATTTATTCAAATATTTTTTTCTTTTTTTACCCTCTTTCTTTTTACCCATGGTCTTATGTTTTACACACACCATTAAATTAATTTACCACTCACACTTGCCTTAGGCCGGCGCCCTCACCTCCTCTTTTTCCACAGTACCTTCTACAAGGGCATCAGGACCTTGTTCACTCAGAGGAGCTGCCGCCACTCATACCATACAGTCTATAACCCCACTGCTCCTCGAACACAGTAGCGCCATTTTTCCTCATCACTTTCCATAATTTTCTCTAATCTAAAGTGCTAGCTGGTCCTGGAAGTAAGTAGTCAAGCGAGGTGCTGGAGAGTGAGATCAGCACTCAAGTGAAGTGCTGAAGAGTGAGATCAGTAGTCAAGTGATGTGCTGGAGGAAGAGAAGTTGTATATACAGACAAAGTATATAGTTTCAGTCCCTACATTGACTTTTTGATCAACTGGGCATCTCATATCTACCCTATCCCTATCCAAGTTGAATTCCCTCAATAAAAATTAAAAAATACAAAGTGCTTAGACTGTTTGATGTCTTCTGGATGCCCGAGGATTGTGTGCCTGGCTGGGCAGGGTGACAGACAGACCACAACAACCAGCAGCCCCTACGGGGGCACAGCTACATATATATAGGACTATATTGTTGGCTGTTGGATTATAATATATTGAAATGTAGCAATACCAATATCATACAGACAAAAATTGTGAACCTCTGTTCTTAGTTAGAAAATACATACAGGAGGAACAAAGAGCATGTTATCAAGTATAGTAAAACTAAGACAGTCCAAAAGGAAATTAAACAGATGAGGTTTGCGAATATGTAAAAGACATTGAAGACAACAGCAGATTTATAAGAATGAACGGAAAAAGGGGGGGGGGGGGACAGGTAGGGAAGGGAGGTAGGGAGGTAGTGGGTTTTAATAAGGAGCCATCTCAATCAGTGCCCATCCAGGAGATGCCCAGGAAACTCATATCAGGGAGAGGTTAATATGAGTTAGAGAGTATGACTCCATTGCTCTTCCAAAGATAGAGAAGCCACCTTTACACAGGATGTGTGTTACTGATCAGATGAAAATAAAGCAAAAAACAAAATACCAAAAAGAAATGTGGCCACCACATCTAAAGATTGGTAAGCTATGAGAATATGTTTTCTATTTTTGGGATTTGTTACACCTTAAAGCGAAGGTCTGCCCACCCCTCAAAAAATCAAACGCCAGCAGCTACACATATTGTAGCTGCTGACTTTTAATAGTAGGATACTTAACTGTCCTAGAGTCCAACGATGTCAGCACCTCAGCTGATGTTTCTGTAGCCATGAACCCCCTTGGGGGTGGCTGGTACCTTTGGTTCACCTGCACGCTGCCCACAGTCATACCATTTCTCGCACATCTGGAGTCACGGAACAGGCCGCTACTTTCTCTTGTTGTTTTATTTAGGGGATAAACTTGGATAGGGAGATGGGATAACCGTGGGATGCCCAACAAATTAGATCATGGGACCTTCTATATAGACTGCAGTATATACACTCCTGCTTCCTCCAGCAAAACACTTGCTGACCTTTCCTCTCCTCACTTCTCTCCAGCACGCTGCTTAGTTTCTTGGCCTGAAAGGCAATTTATCAGACCTCCATGACCCTTCTTCCTCCACCACAGCTAGCACATGCTTAGGCCTGCACTTCTGCCAGCAGGACCTCTGGACCACCCATTACAGGTGAGGGCCACTGACTCCCAGTTGTGAAGCTGCGGGCCCTCAAAGTGTAGCTAAGTACTTTGGTGCTAGCTGGGTATTGACGGACTACAACTCCCAGTCACTCACCGACACCGGTGGATCCTTTAAAGAGACTTTGTAATGTAGAATTTCTGCTGCTCTCCTGCTTCCTTGTGCAACTCCAGGAACTGGCTCCACTCCTGGCTGCACCCAAGCCTCCAGGCCCCAAGGTCATCCCCTCAGACTGGGGGCTCCCTCCCAGATGAGACCTGCTCCACAGCACCTGCTACATTCTCCACTCTTCCACCCGAACTACTCTCCTCCCCCAGCTGGGCAGATCACAGTATTTAAGGAGGCCTGCCCCCTGCCAATCCAGGTTGGGGATTGGTCAGGGCTCCTTAACATACATCAGAAAGTGACACCTCCTCATCCATCCCCTTTTTAGAACCTTCCAGAACCAAAGGGGAGGAGTATCCAAGGGGTGTTCCTTCCTGCAATCTCTAGCCCTCCCTGGGCCCCTCTCCCACCCAGATCAAAACACTCAGGCCTGCACTTCTGACTAAATGTTGCCTCTCCTAGCAAAAATCCTCTCAAATAGCAATTACCACTATGGGGGCGATACATTTCCATCAGCTGCCGGATGCTGTCGCCGCCATTGCTGGTAAGGGAGCCCAGCAGGGAATTATTACGAATTCATGGCCGGGTCCCTACTGCACATGACGGAGCATGATGCGCTCTCCTACTGGCCCGGTGGTGGGGAAAAGTGTAGGGAGGAGGAGGAGGATGAGTTGGTGATGTAGCTTGCCGCAGCCCGGTCTCCCAGAAGTGGGGACAGGGTACCTGTCAAAAACAGGTACCCAGTCCCCCTCCCCCCTGAAAGGTGCCAAATGTGGCACCGGAAGGAGACAAATGTTTGAAGTTCCACTTTTGGGTGGAACTCTGCTTTAAGCCTGACAGTTTTGTTGCAAAACATACATGCAAAATATCATATCTTTTTTGCCTAAATACTTAGGGTCCTTTCATATGAGAATACCAATCAGTTGCCTGTCAGTTTTTCAGGCAGACCTGATTGGAAGCTCCGTGTAAATCTATGGTTTTATAAGTATATGAGTTTGCCCAGGTCCAGGAAAAAAAATGGAAACGGACTGCATCTCTCTTGTTTTTCTGGACTTATACATAACGGGCTGGAGTTAGACAGATGTATTTGGCCGCCAATAGATGCAAAATGGGTCAGAAACGGTTCAGTTGCAAAACACAGAAAAAACCTGTACAGGTACAGATGTCATAAAATGTAAATCTGTCCCATTCTGTCCGGATTCAGCAGGGAACCTGTTGACAGACCATGGGTCAGTTGTGTGAACGGATCCTTATTACTCAGATTGTCAGCAGGAAAAGATTGCATAAAAGGGTCAAGTATAACATTTCTTTAAGAAAACTGTAGCCCAATGGGTTGCATTGCTTTTATATGTTCATGTGTATCAGGCATGTGCAGGAATTGATCTATTTACACTTTGCGCTAATGTTGCAGAAAAGTTAAACAGAGAGAGAGAGAGATATTTTGGTTTTATTCACTAGAATAGAGAGATGCATATAATTCTGCCCTGTAGAAATTTTAAAATAAATATATATCTCAAGCTGTTGCTTTACATATTCTTCATAGTACTGGGTAGTATATTTAAAATGATATAAAACATACACCATGGGAGTATGGTAGGGATCGCTATACATGGATAGAACAAATCAGTACAGAATACCTTTAAATTATTATTTATGATGCACTAGTGTTGCCTATAATTGTCTTTCATGCAACTGGCAGAAGTAACTGCTCCACATAGGACGTGATCTCATTGTCTAATAAAAGTTTTGCAGCAAAGAGATAGGATGTGAATGCCTTTTTTAACATCTGGAATAGCAGTTAACAGAGGATAGACTAACAGATGAATGATGCCTTAACCCTGTTACCATTTGTGTTACACTGCGTTAAGAAAATGTTAGTTCACAGCCAACTTTTGGGAACAAGGATTTAACTTGTCTTTGAAATACAACTTTGATTCTTGTAGCTCCATTCTGATTTTACACGTCTAATATTTTCTTAGCAGCTGTAAAGTTTTAAGTGTAAGCATTCTGTGTAGTACTGTGGTAATGTAAGTTCACATTTTTTTAAATATATGAACACTAGTTTTACCTCTTACTGGTGTTTCACGTGTACAATCTTTTTAGACTTTAGATGTAAATGATTTCAATTATTCCATATTTTAATGGATGCATACCACCTAAAATGCAATAATTCAATCTGAAGGGTTTCATGTTGCACTAGAACACACAAAAAAGATTTGCTTGACCCTCGTGTCTAGAGGCTATTGTGTGTGGCAATGTTTGCAGAAGCAAAGTTTTAGGGACCCTTCACACTTTTTCTCTCTTTTACAGTACATTACTGCTTCCACATTAACATACAATATGTTGCTTGTTAACTTAATGTTGTGTTGAGACAGTCCATTCTTTTAACTACATCAGGAGATTTATCTCCCTTCATGCCCATTTTTTTCGATATGGCACTGCGCTACTTTAACTGACCATGCAACGCTGTACCCAAATAAAGTCTATGTCCTGTTTTTCCCACAAATAGAGCTTTCTTTTGGTGGTATTCGATCACTTCTGCATTTTTTACATACTTTTACATTTTACATTCTGCTATAAAACCTATCCGATAAAAAACGTAAAACTTTTAATTTCTTCATATATTTAGGCCAATATGTATTTCTGCTACATATTTTTGGCAAAAAAATCCCAATGAGCGTATATTGATTGTTTTTTTTATTTTTATTTATTTTCTTTACTAGTAATGGCAGCGATCAGCCATTTACAGCAGGACTGTGATATCGTGGCAGACATTCTGACACTAACTGACACTTTTGACACTTTTTGGGGACCAGTGACACTAATACAGTGCTAAAAAATATGCTGGGAAGGGGTTAAAATCAGGGCGACTAAAAGGTTAACTGTGTGCCAGTGTTTTACTATACTGTGGGAGGTGATTTTACTAGGGTAAGAGATGAAATTTATTGCATGCTTTGCAGGGACACAAATTCCATCCCTTCCCTCCTGTCAGAATGGCGATCTGCCTTGTTTACATAGGCAGATCGCAGTTCTGTTTCTCTGCCTAACAATTGGCGGATGCCGGAGGACATCTGGTACCGAACACCCGCCGATTGGCTTCTGCTGTGTGTAATCTGCATGCACGTCCTCTACCTGGAAGAGTTGGATCATACATGATCTGGCTCATAGGTGCCGCCCTGTAGCAGTAATATTGCCATTTAAACTGCCATTAAAAACTGCCAGTAAAACTGTCATTAAACCCAGACTTTGAAAAACTCTGATTACATGTTATATAACAGTGTTCATACTCACAAAGCTACGAAAGCAGTAGTTTTGTGTAGAGTGAAATATACCTGGTTGATCCTGTCTTCAGCTGTCCCTCCCATTTTCTCTGTGTCCCCATTGCTGCCTCAACATCTCCAAAATACACCCCTTCCTAACCAATGACACCACAAAGCTTCTAATTAACTCTCTGGTCATCTCTCACCTTGACTACTGCAACTCCCTCTTCATTAGCTTACCTTTACATAGGCTATCCCACCTTCAGTCTATCATGAATGTTGCTCCTAGACTCATCCACCTTACCAACCGCTCAGTGTCTGCTACCCCTCTCTGCCAATCCCTTCATTGGCTGCCACTCATCCAACAAATTAAACTAAAAAACTAACAATAACTACAAAGCCATTAACAACCCGGTCCCCAGCTACATCACCAACCTAGTCTCAAAATACCAACCAAATCATTCTATTTGTTCCTCTCAAGGCCTCCTACTCTCCAGCTCCCTTGTCATCTCCTCTCATGCTCACCTCCAGGACTTTTCCTTAGCCTCTCCTATCCTATGGTATTCCCTACCCCAATCTGTTCGGCTATCTACTACTCTAACAACTTTTAGGCAATCCCTGAAAACCCTTCTCTTCAGAGGAGCCTATCCCACCTCCACCCAACAACTGTTTTTCCACTATTTCCATCAGCTCATCCCTCACAAAAAACTCAGAAACTCACAAAAACACATATTTTTAATATGAATCATTAGGAAACATACCAAATATAATTGCTAATACATGGAAAGTAAATTAAAAATAGAGACTTGGATGCAGATGCCATTTGAACAATCAGTTTTTGACTCCGCCTACATTATATTAATGCACAAAAAAATACACATTTGATGTTCAATAAAGATTTATAGGGAGCTGTAAAACAGTTTTTTTTTATATTTATAATTTAATTTGAATTTCTCTTCTGAAACTGTTTTTTTAAGTAATGGGACTGGCACAACACCAATCAGGACTGGCCAGACACCAACTCATATTATAGAGAGCATACATCACTAGAATAATAGAAGCCCATCCCAAAGATCTTTCCCTGCAGATGTCAAAACACAGGAAAAGATCATGTGGCCACACAACAGGGCTGCAGGAATAAAGTACTTAGAGGATTATTTTTTATAAAAATGTGAACAAATGATGGCATAATGGGCTCCTTTGGCTCCTTGCCACTCAGGTAGTGGCATTTGTTTGGTGCCAAACAACCAGAACCTCCCCCCTTTGCAGATTGGCTCCCTTAGCGGGAGGAAGACACACACATATATATATATATATATACCTCCAACATTCTGCAGATTTTTCTCGGTTCGAGCACTGCCAACATGGAGACATCTCTGCACCAGCCTGTTCTAAGGCATAGTGATTTATGTCAGGGGGATAGGGTTTGATATCTGATCCCTTTCCCCTGCTCCACTACTATGTTATATTACATGACCCCGTGCAATCTCCAGTATAATTTTTGGTTCCCTAGAAACCCTTGATTCTACTGCTGGTGCAGCCTATGGAGTGCTTCTTGTGGATGACTCATCTGGGGCTCGCATCTGTCCACCTGGTGGGTCCATGCATGGTAGCCTTATCACCCTGGGATCCTCCATCTGCCCACGAGTTTGTTCAGTTTATTTGTGTGTTGTACATTGTTTTTTGTAAGCATCAGAACTATTTATGAGCATATTTTGTTATATTATGTGAAACTAATAGTCTTTCTTGTGTCACATGTGATTACTAGTGACTATATTTATGTTTCAGAAATGAGAAAAAATCACCCAGAATACAATTCCCCTGAAGAAGGAATATACACTAATAATTCTTAAACATGTTGGGATGTAGTCAAGAAACCCATATGGACTGACTGAAGCATTATTCCTGCAGTATATGGGCAGACTTGAGAAAAATTGGGTTTATTATATTGGATATATTTCTCTGAACCATGTATAGTTACTGTTTATATATTTTTTGCACGTACTGTTTGTATGCATTGAAATGCCTTTAGGGCTACGTTTGCTCTTTTATCACATTCTGTACTCAATAAAAGTGGCAGTATCTGCCTTTTAAAGATATGCACCTGTTCAATACTTTCTGCCTTAAAAGTACAAGGGGGTCATCACATTTGCATCTCTGATGCATATTTTACCATGTTCGGATGAGGCAGCCCTGTACACCCTCTCTCTAACAATGTTTCTCAAAGCATGGCAATTAACACTTCTCTGTTTAGTATCACTTTAAAGATTTTGAATGGGCTGCCAATGTACTACAATGGATGAAAAATTGGGCACACCCTTTTTTAACATAGCTCATCACAGTGCAGGGCAAGCTACTGTACTTTGCTTTGGGGTGCCATTCTAAATGAATTGCACTGCAAAATACCACACAAATGGATGTGCATTAACTTGCATTGCAGTAATGTGCAACACAGTACCACTTAGGTGTGGAGTCCACCTAAAGCTACTCAGACTTTTTTAACTGAATTTAAATTATGGGATCACACAGGCTACAATAGAAACAGCTGTGCAAGTGTAGCACCCTCTACCATAGGTAGGTGCTTAGTGTGAGGTTTTTGTATAGGTAAGGCCTGATTGTTTTAAATCTGGACAGGGGAGTGATCCAGGGAGAGCTGAAGACTACAGGAAGAAACACCTCTCGGTTACTCCTCCCTTTTTCTACAGAAAGTTCAGGAAAAGGGGATGGGAAGGGGAGGGGAGGCTTTCTGAGGTATGTTAAGGAGCCCTGACCAATCTCCAACCTGGATTGGCAGGGGGCAGGCCTCCTTAAATACTATGGTCTGCCCAGTAGGGGGTGGAGAGTTCAGGTGGAAGTTGGAGAATGGAGGCATAATGCTGAGGCTGTTGGTGGGCCTTGAGGGAGTCCCCAGTCTGTGGGGATGACCTTGGCCTGGGGGTTGGGTGCATCCGGGAGGAGTGAGATCCTGGCAGAGAGGCACAGATTGGAGCAGGAGAGGACAGCAGGAGGAGTGTACTACCAACAAGGTCTCCAGGAGGTTTCTACCAGGTGTGAATGAGTGACACAGCCCAGGGAAGTGGAGATGCACTCTGCTGCAGATTGGGAGAGAGGCAGTCTGGAAGAGGTGCAGGAAGAGGCTAGGACTTTGCATCACCGTGTGCTAACCAGGACGGCAGCAAGTGTGGTGCAGGAGAGAGGAACAAGGAGAAGCAAGTGTTGTGCATGAGAGAGGAAGAAGGAGAAGCAAGTTTTGTGCTGGAGCAAAAAGGAGAGTGTATATATTGAGAACTGTTAATCTCTGGGCATCCCGTAATCACCCTATCCCCATCCAAGTTCAAACCCCCTAATAAAACAGAAAAAACAAAGACACAGCCTGTTCTGTGACTCCGGATGCAAGAGGAGTGTGATTGAGGGCACTGTGAGCAGATGAACCACTACTTCCAGCTACCCCCAAGAGGCACATTGGCTACACAATATACATATGCAGTGATGTGGTCACCACTTAGACATTTACAAATTGTTAAAATTAGATTATACTGACACTTTTATTGATGTTATCGATGGATTATTTAAAGCGTTAAAGCAGAACTCTGGGATTTTCAAAAAATCCCCCATTAGTACACCCCTACACTAAACAGTTATTACATTTCTGAAATTCCTTACCTTTGAAGAGATATGGCCAATTTAATTTACAGGAAGTTGTCTCTCTAGCTCAAATGATGCACTATGTATTCAGCAAGGCATGCTCTGTTAGAAGAGTGATTGCATCATATTCTCTTCTTTCTGTTTAGACTACATTTCCCATCATGCTTTGCACATTTCAATGAATGTGGGAGGTACACTAGCCTGTACATGTAAATGTGAACAAGGCCACAAGGAGATAAACATATTGCCCTTACATGCTTTCTGTAATCATTACTGTACTGTACACACATCCCATAATGATATATTATTCACACTGTACTCTGCTGTAATTCGCTATTAGAAATATCCCTCCTCCACCTGCAGATCTGAGATCTTTATAACAACAATCCGTGCTGGTATGGTGTATGAGAACATCCCCAGACACAATACAGAAAGAAAGAGCCATGATATTTTATATCAGCATGTGACACAAGTAAATGTCAGCATGAGAAAAACACAAAAAAGTGCAGCGCTAACTTACCAATTAATAACACAATAATGGTAGAACCCTCTAATGTGTGGAAATCTCAATAAACTTCAATATTACCACAATATCGGTTTCTATGATATGTAACATTACACATAATACACATCACACTGAAAAGAAGACATAAAAATAAAACTTTTCAGAGATGGTGGAAACCCTCCCTGTAGATATATGGAAGTGTACAGTGTCAGTAAACAGTGCAGCCTCATCAGTGCCCATCAGTGTGGTCACACAGTGTCCAACAGCGCAGTCAACACAGTGCCGCTTATCAGTGCCCATCAGTGCAGTGACACCGTGCCCATCAGTGCTGCTTATCAGTGCCCATCAGTGCGGTGACACCATGCTCACCAGTGCCGCTTATCAGTGCCCATCAGTGTGGTGACACCATGCTCACCAGTGCAGTGACACCATGCCCACCAGTGCCGCTTATCAGTGCCCATCAGTGCAGTGACACCGTGCTTACCAGTGCGGTGACACCATGCTCACCAGTGCTGCTTATCAGTGCCCATCACTGCAGTGACACTGTTCCCACCAGTGCCGCTTATCAGTGCCCATCAGTGCGGGGACACTGTGTCCACCAGTGCTACTTATCAGCTCTGTGACACCGTGCCCACCAGTGCAGCTTATCAGTGCGGTGACACCGTGCCCACCAGTGCTGCTTATCAGTGCCCATCAGTGCGGTGACACCGTGCCCACCAGTGCCTCTTATCAGTTCCCATCAGTGCGGTGACCACATGCCCACGAGTGCCTCTTATCAGTGCCCATCAGTGCGGTGACACCATGCCCCCCACCAGTGCCACTTATCAGTGCCCATCAGTGCAGTGACACCGTGCCCCCCACCAGTGCCGCTTATCAGTGCCGATCATGCTGCTTATCAGTGTGGTGATCCCCCCCACCACCCGTCCGCCGTTTCATCAATGATAGCAGAGATCTCCCACTTAGATATGCCTGGTATTTCTGGAATGTCTGGCATGTATTGTGATACACAGCGCAGAGCTCGCAGAGTGCACAGCTCCAATACGGCTGTGACAGGAGAAAATCCCACAGCAGAGATTACATAGCAAACATGCCAGACATTCCAGGAATAGCAGCGATCTCCTGCTACGACATGCCTGCTATTCCAGGAATGTCTGGCATTCTTGCTATGTAATTTCCGGTGTGTGACTTTTTACTGTGATAGCCGTATCGGAACTGTGCGCTCTGCGCTGTATATCACAATACGGCTGTGACAGGGGAAAAATACAGAGCGGAGTTTACATAGCAAACATGCCAGGCATTCCAGAAATACCAGACATGTGTAGCGAGGGAGATCTCTGCTATCATTGATGAGATGGCGGGGGGCGGACAAGGGAGGGGGGGCGAAGGGGGTGTTGCTGACAGAGAGGAGGAGGGAGGAAGAAACCACCTCTATGGGCGGCACAGACTGGAGGCTGTGAGACCCCCTCCACCCACTACAGCCCAGCAGGCAGAAATAGAAATGCCTGCTGGGCTGTTAGAAAACTACAGGAAGGCGTGCCAGGCCTCTGCTGCTAGTACAGAATGGAAAACAGCCAGCAGTCTTACAAACAGGATATCAGAGGGGAATAACGTTTTTTTCAGCAGGTTCAGCAGGCTACTGTAGAGGAACTAAAGAGCTCAGTAGAAGATGAATGGCATAGTTGGTGAAGATAGGAGATCAGCAACAAGGACATGGAAAAAAGTTTTTCCCGGAGTTATGCTTTAAACACTTCATATTCCTAATATGTGCCTGCTGTACCATCTACTTGTATGAGAAAGCATCCTGTTCTCTTTGTATTTGTTCCTTTGTGTGACACACCTGGTGTTCCTGTCAGTCCCTCTGCTTTCCTATTAAAACTGACCACACTAAGCAGGAGAACACACCCCGGTCAGTTCTCTAGCTATGCTGGGAACTCTGTGTACTCTCCTCCAATGATCAGACTTGTCCTTACATGCCCCCTCTACACAGCCATTCACTGGGAAGCTCAGTGTACTGTTGCTTCTCCTCCCCCAGCTCTTATGCAGCTGAGAACAGAGGGAATGTGAACAAAAAAGGGAGACAAATGTATTTATGATGCTTTTTTATATTTATACAAAAATGATTTGCCTTTCATTTTTTATTTTAAACTGAATGAGTTGTTTTACAAGGTGATCGTTTACAATCACTTTAAATCTTGGAGGAAAGCAAAAGTAAGTAGGCATTCTGTCAGTTTTATTGTTTTTGAATATTATCAGCAATTGCTTGTTTTTACTTGTTGCCTACTGTTGCTCTTAAATGCATTGGTGCAAACCATATAAAGCACGAATATATCAAAAGTTTACACAGATCAAATGTACTTGCCGTTTTGAAGGGGGTATAGATTAGTCATTTTTAAAAATAAATATATGTTTTCATATCAGCCATATTTAAAGAGTAACATATTGTAGCACCAATTTATTTTCTATGGAATTGATTTTCATAGGCAGTTGTTCTAGTTTAACAAAGTATTTTATGTGGTGTCTCTAACTAGATTGACACTTTATACAGCTCACTTGTGACCACTATGGATAACTACATAATCCTATCCCTGGCAATATGAATGTATGTGAAAGCCAGAATTATTGATGTTTGAACTTTCTTGTGTAATATATCATATCACAGCTCATTCTGATTTCAAAATACGTGAAAGCATATGTTTTCCTATTACATGTTGGATTAAAATTGACATAAAATATGGTTGCCACCTGTCCATTCATTTTGAAAATACTGTGCAGTTTTAACATTTTGCTAAAAAATGTCTGCTTTTTGCGTCCACAGAGGTAATTTTTTTAAGCCACAACATCACTTAAACTTTATCTTTGTTTTTATTTATGGACAGAAGTGACAGCTCCCACTGTTTTGCAGCACTATGGATCTTTGCAGTGTTGTTCATAGGGTACAAGTTTTATTTTTGATCCCAGAATAGATGTGATTTCCACCTAGGACTCCATTTTGGCTACATCAAACCTTTGCATAGGCTGTGCTTGATGACTGAGTAAGCAGAATGAGGGAACAAAAGCACAACACCAAAACTGATGTCTGTAGCAGAAATTGTTCCAATGTGGCTGGGAGCTGGAAGTGCTGTACATTCCGGCAGCCACACTATACCTCCAATCTTTCTGAGATGGGAATTAGGGCCACCTATTAGTAAAAGTATGTAGGCATAGGACACACCCCCTGCTGCGCCCCCTAAAGGAGAATGTTACAAAAAAATAATTGGTTAACCTATAAGTGCTTTTTTGCCACTTCTATTCCTTTATATTGGCTTTTGAAATTTACGAAGGCAGCAATTTAGATATTCGGTCAAAGTTTTAGCACCGGGAAACTTTTGATACTGTAGATAAGTAGTGCATTTTATATACAACTTTATAGATCAGACCAAAATGTAGGAGAAATGAGGGGGAAAGAGGGACAGAGGGACTTTGTTCTGAATGAGGGACAGTCCCTCGAAATCAGGGACAGTTGGAAGCTATGCATACACTTTTAAAACTTACTTCGAAAAAGTTTGTTTTAAGAAAGCCCATTTGATTTTCTATTCATTTGTGAGGTCCAATAGATGTTTGTTTGACTGCAGTGACAATAAAATTAGAAGGAGCAGGATGGAAAACTTTTCACAAACAAATTAATTTAACAGTTAATGTGTTTTTTATCCATTCACTGCAAGATTGAATGTTAAAGCAAACATTTGTTAAATAGCTTTGAACAACATTTGTCATGTCATCGAATGGAGGAGAACTGTTGTATGAATATTCATACAAATTTTCGTACAAATGTTCATTCAAATATCTGCTAGTGTATGGGCAGCTTAGTTTGTTTAGTAAACAGTTAGAATCCTTGTCAGGTTTTAACTGTTGTCTGTGTCTCATTTGGGATATTTACTCTGTTTATTTGTCCTAGTGACCACTGTCACCAACTGTATAGAAAATCCCAAGTGAGTTTGAGCTGTGACAGAGACAGGAAAAGAGGGGAAATCCTCTAATGGAGACAGGTGTTACAGTGACAGCAGTCACAGCAGTCAAAAGCCCAGTGCACACGTACTGAAATTGCTGGGGAACTGGCTAAACGTCAGTATGTGTGTATTCTGCTCTGTTCAATAAAAAATGGTCTACCATCCTTCTGTCCTGCTGGAAAAGCATTCAATCAGCCAATGGCTGCAGTACTGATCTGTGTATTTTGACAAGGGGACAGGGGGAAAGGGCAGGGGTCCCTGGTGTCAGAAGCAAGAGAGATTTTTGCGTCCACATTTGTGTAGATGCATGGATCTGTGAGGGTTTTTCTTCTTTCGGTTAAAGTAGTAGTGAAGTCACAATTTTAAAAAAACACTGACAGGCAGGGTTTTTATAACAGAAGTGTCCTTATAAGTCTCTTCTGTTATAAATGACCCCCAGTAAAGTGACCTGAGAGCATGCATGTGCAGCTCAGGCCACATTTATGGCCCGATCTGTGTGCCACGGGAGTGACGTCACCATGGCCTGGCAAGTGGCCAAAGATATAGAACTTGGAAGGAAGGCCAGAAGAGGATGGACTGGGGACCAGGGGAGCCATGACAAAACTGCACTGGAGGGCTCCATTTGCAGGTAAGTCTGTCATAAGCTGATAGTATGCAGTGCATACTAAAACAACAAGCTTCCTGATGACGGCCCATTCTGATTGGCTGAAACGCATCGAGGCTTGTTCGCATCACAACGACACTTTCGCCCCCGATCTAACCCAGGAAATCGTGCCAGTCTTGTTCTACAGACGTCTAACTCTACAAGGGCCGATTTTCCCTTAAAAAAACATCTGTCTCACACATCGGGTGCCAGGATGATCAGGCACCTTAGAATGTGAGTAATTTTTTATATGGTTTAACAATAAATTCATGTGGTTTTATGGTACTGCGCAATGAGGTCTCTCTATTCTTTTATACAAACTAATCTGATGAGGAGACAATAATTCAAGAGCCAGTGAACTACAGAGACCAGCAGGGTTTACCCCACAAATGTGTTTGATCACACTAGAAATAGTGGGTCATCTAATACGGGTGAGTGTACATCTATGTGGGGCATCTAGTCTAAGCACGTTTATGGCACTGTGTATGCTTAGTACATAAGCACTGAACACTTTATTCACCTGCACATTGGGACTCTGTATATGGACGTTTGTTTAACATAATGCTACCACCCTAAACTGTGCATTTATTTATGTTATTCAACTAGCGCGGTGTAACCTTTTATCATTTGATTGTGTTTGCCCTAATAGCAAGTTCTAACACTGCAGCTGTTTCATAATTGGTATTTGTATCCGTTGGTGCTGAAGTTTCTAATATTTATACAAAAACATTATGACTTGAATCTACAGGGGGTCCATTTTTTTTTTCTGGTGACTTTACTACCACTTTAACCCACTAGTTGAATGATAACAACTCTACATGTATACTCTGCTTAAGGATTTCCCTTACTTTGGATAGATTGCCTCTCACTTCTTGTTGCGTCTTTGGCACAGGGAATTAAGTATAATGTCCCTACTGGGATGCAGACAGCAACATTTTTTACACTGTTTTCAGATTTTTATTTATGTACTATAATTTGAATACACTTTATTGAAGGAGAGCGCTGCACTTTTTTGTGACTAAAAGGAAAAAACTGACATGGGTTCAACCATTCCTTACAGTATTCAAAAAGATTTGGCTTTAGATAAATTCTTAACCACATAAATGCTGTACCTACTTACTTTTTAGAAAGGCATTTTGAAGCCTACAACCTGCTTTATTTATTCTGATTTCTTTTCCCATGTTTTCCAAATCAGTAGATTTGAAAACAATACCTACCTTATCCACCTCACTGTGTCACTGTTTGCATCCTCCTTCTTTATTAGCTGCCACCTTACTTTCTGAATGATGTCCAGCATCATTTCACCTCTTCCTGTGAGCACAGGCCTACGACGTTGACATCCTGTGCTCACTGAAGTAGAAGAATGGTTAAAAGGGTCATTCACATGTCTTAGATATTAAAAGCCTCTTGCTTTGTGGATACTTGAGGGGCAGAAGAAGAGACAACAATAGCCATGTGAACACAACTCTACTGCAACTTGTAAGGTCAATACACTGTTAAAATGGCATGTGGTGATAGGTAGATGAAGGGGCTGGGGGGATGACTGGTGAATTTTGATTGTATATTAAGTTGGGATTTAAAAAGTTAGCTCATCACAAAACAAGGCCTAGATAGCACGCATATACAAAATATTTAGAGATTAGGAAGCATATCCTAATAGTAAAAATAGGTTTGATCATCAGTGGTGAAATTCAGTGCAATGAACATGCATGATTAAATTACAAAAACAAAAAGAAAAAGGCAGACTTTGAAGGCTGACACTAATATCCCAAACAGGAAAAACTACCAGACTAGCATATATTTAAAAACCACATTTATTCCATAACATTGGGCGATGTCATCACACACATGTAAACCAGGAAATGGCTGGAGGTGATATGTAAGATATCGGCTACAGATGACACACTGCTGACTATATTTAGCGCTTTTATAGTGCACTGTGCAATATCATTGAGGTTTTTATGGGAATTGGTCTTAATAAATTTATTTTTATAAAATGGTAAGCACTATGTAGTGAGATTTTTATTTTACTCTGAGCGTCCCTGGAAGGAAATGTAAACCATCAGGCATTTGAGGATCCCTGGTTAGAAGGAAAAAAAACACTATTTAAGACATTTATAATATATTGGTAATTCAATAAAGGTTATAAAGACATCTTGTCTTTTGAGCACAGCTGATGGAGGAGTGTGGATTTCATCCATAGGAGATCGTACATGAGGGAGCATGGAAGGTTATTTATTGTTAAACAAAACAGAGGGACTTTGTGAATGGTGTGGAGGAATAATTTGTTACAAGGACAGAGAAAATGTTGGATTGCACGAATATTTATTGCACATCTTTTTAACAAAATATAAGGTTCAGGATGAAAATTATATTATGTCAGATGCAAACCTGTGTTGCTTTTTTGCAACATTTTCTTAAGTTAAATGGCATATATTTTGAACGCTAAATGTAAAATTTAAAATATGTAGCCTTAAATACAGAGCTATTTGTCATGTTTAATTTGTCATGTATAACTCTAAATAAAAATACCTCAACTTCACTTGCAGTACTGCTAAGTGCATAATATATTTCTAGCTTCACCATAATAGGCTGGCAATCTGTCCTATAATGGTTAAGCATTGCAATTCATCTTTTGTTAGTGTCATGAATGGCAGTTGCAAACATTGTTTATACAAAGCCAGTGGTCTAATTTATTTATTTTAATAGTTACACTATTTAACAGAATCCTGATTATATCAGTCACCCAAAAGTATTTTATTTACGCATCTTCAATAATACAAAATGTAATTATTTAATCCTTTTGTATGACAAAGTATACCTTAAACCATTGTAAGGATTTCTGTCTGCTATGTTAGATGTATGGAAGTACAGTATCTCACAAAAGTGAGTACACCACTTACATTTTTGTAAATATTTTATTATATCTTTTCATGTGACAACACTGAAGAAATGAAACTTTGCTACAATGTAAAGTAGTGAGTGAACAGCTTGTATAACAGTGTAAATTTGCTGTCCCCTCAAAATAACTTAACACACAGCTATTATTGTCTAATCCACTGGCAACAAAAGTGAGTACACCCCTAAGTGTAATTGGGCCCAATTAGCCATTTCCCCCCCTGCAGTGTCATGTGACTCATTAGTGTCACAAGGTCTCAGATGTGAATGGGGATCAGGTCTGTTAAATTTGGTGTTATCGCTCTCATACTGGTGCCTGGAGGTTCAACATGGCACCTCATGGCAAAGAGCTCTCTGAGGATATGAAAAAAATAATTGTTGCTCTACATAAAGATGGCCTAGGCTATAGGAAGATTGCAAAGACCCTGAAAATGAGCTGCAGCACGGTGGCAAAGATCATACAGTGGTTTAACAGGACTGGTTCCCCTCAGAATAGGCCTTGCCATGTTCAACTAAAGAAGTTGAGTGCACATACTCAGGGTCATATCCAGAGGTTGTCTTTGGGAAATAGACGTATGAGTGCTGCCAGCGTTTCTGCAGAGGTTGAAGGGGTGGGGGGACAGCCTGTCAGTGCTCAGACCATACGCTGCACACTAAATCAAATTGGTCTGCATGGCTGTCATCCCAGAAGAAAGCCTCTTCTAAAGATGATGCACAAGAAATTCCTCAAACAGTTTGCTGAAGACATGCAGACTAAGGACATGGATTACTGGAACCATGTCCTGTGGTCTGATGAAGCCAGGATAAACTTATTTGTTTCAGATGGTGTCAAGCGTGTATGGCAGCAACCAGGTGAAGAGTACAAAGACAACTGTGTCTTGCCTACAGTCAAGCATGGTGGTGGGAGTGTCATGGTCTGGGGCTGCATGAGTGCTGCCGGCACTGGGGAGCTACAGTTCATTGAGGGAACCATGAATGTCAACATGTACTGTGACATACTGAAGCAGAGCATGATCCCCTCCATTCAGAGACTGTGCCGCAGGGCAGTATTCCATAATGATAATGACCTCAAACACACCTCCAAGATGACCACTGCCTTGCTAAAAAAGCTGAGGGTAAAGGTGATGGACTGGCCAAGTATGTCTCCAGACCTAAAGTCTATTGAGCATCTGTGGGGCATCCTCAAATTTAAGGTGGAGGAGCGCCTCTAACATCCACCAGCTTCATGATGTCGTCATGGAGGAGTTGAAGAGGACTCCAGTGGCAACCTGTGACACTCTGGTGAACTCCAAGAGGGTTAAGGCAGTGCTGGAAAATAATGGTGGCCACGCATAATATTTACACTTTGGGCCCAATTTGGACATTTTCACTTAGGGGTGTACTCACTTTTGTTGCTAGCATTTAGACATTAATGGCTGTGTGTTGAGTTATTTTGAGGTAACAGAAAATGTACACCATTATACAAGCTGTACATTCACTACTTTACATTGTAGCAAAGTGCCATTTCTTCAGTGTTGTCACATGACAAGATATAATAAATATTTACAAAAATGTGATGGGTGTACTCACTTTTGTCATATACTGTATATTATTTGCATTTGTAAATGCAATATTATCGGAGAAGTTAAATTGTCTGTTTGAAAAATATCTATACCAAAACTGTCCATAGAACATCACCCAGTGCAGCTTTAGAAAAACAATTGTTATTATTATTATACAGGATTTACACAGCGCTAGTGCAGTGCTTTACAACGTTAGGGCAGGCAGTACAGCTACAATACAATTCAATACAGGAGGAATCAGAGGGCCCTGCTCATTAGAGCTTGCAAACTAAGAAGGAGGGTCAAGTGATACAAAAGGTAATATCTGTGGGGGATGAACTCATGAAGAAAATTAAAGCACAGTTATTAGGTGGAGGCAGGATAGGCTTCTCTGAAGAGAAAAGTTTTCAGGGATCGCCTAAAATTGGATAGAGTTGGAGGTAGTTGTACAGATTGGGGTAGGGAATTCCAAAGGTTGGGAGAAGTCTTGGAGGTGGACATGGGAGAAGGTGACAGGGAGCTAGAGAGCAGGAGATCTTGGAAGGCACGAAGATGATGATTTGGTTGGTATCTTGAGACTAGGTTTGTGATGTAGCTGGGGTAAAAGTTGTGGATGGCTTTGTAAGTTATTGTTAGTATTTTGAATTTAATTAGTTTGGTGAGTGGCAGCCAATGGAGTGATTGACAGGGAGGGTAGCAGATGTTGAGAGGTTTGTAAGGTGATGATTAAATGAATGGGGATAACCTATTTAAAGGTAAGCCAATGAGGAGGGAGTTGGCCTAGTCGAGGCAAGAAATAACCTATAACCCTTTTTGGAAAAACACACGTACTGTATAAAGACTCCCCATTACCAGATAGGAGTGGAGGAGAACTCTCCAATAGCAACACAGATAGAAATAAAATGTATTTTTTATTACAGTAGTGGAGGGCTAAAACCCCATGTTCAATATTTGTTATGTGTGACAAATGTGCTATCAATAGTAAATTCTTCAGGTCTCTGCGGCACAAAAAGTATACTGCAACTATTGCTACTATTTTCTTAATTTATTGTTATATCTATATAGTAATTGCCATCTATACAATTCACAGGTCATGCTAACATACCGCAAGCTATAGATAAAAAAATTATTTGAGTGGTTCGTTGAGATCTCAAAACATCAAGGATTTTCAAGGGCTGGGAAAGGCTGCTAAAATGATTTACCTATTTTTTTGTATTATATGTTTTATTATAACTAATACTTTAGAAATCTACTGTTATTTCAAAGTGTCATTTAACTCCGTTTTAGTCAAACATTTGAATTTGAGTTGGTTATATTTATTAATATAATATAATTATGTTAATGTCTAGCAAAATAGTTTTACTAAGTAACTGAAAAATATGTTAAAAATCAATATATTTTTATGCTGTAATTCTCATACTGTTATTGAGAATGCATAAATCAGCATTAACAGACAGTAATCCACTATTGTACTGTAATTAAAAAAATGGCAGAATCAAATTAACATTATTTTATCAGAAATAACATTTTACATAACTTTACCACAAGGGCACAAGTGATTAATAGTGTGTGGGCAAATAAATGTTTATTTGATGTCAAGAACTCACCTTCCATGTTCACATGCAGCTGTGTTGCTACTGGCCATCTGGAGTGCAGTCTAGTGTCCAACAGGTTTCTGTGTGTTAAGCCTCGTACACACGGTGCGATGGTCGTATGACCGAACGGCCCAAATTGTATGTTGGCTCATGTATCTCACATACTGACATGCACTAAGCGATCATACAACCAAGCCAAACGTAGTGACATGTTACGAACGTATAAAGAGAAAGTTCAGGTGCATGTAATTTGTGAATTAGGAACGAACAGTCACTTCGGGGCGTTCCTGACTTCTGAGCATGCGTGTTTTGCACAGTACAACTTGTTGGACCTACTTCTCTGTACACATGATACAATGGTCGTATGACCGCATGTTGGTACTACCAAGGTTTTATAGTTTGCTCATACAATGTCTGTTGTACAACCGTCATATGTAGGCTGTTCTAATCACGCGTACTAACGGTCGGATGATCATACAACGAGCGGTCGTACAACCGCTTTCATACGACCGTCGAACCGTGTGTACGAGGCTTTAGTCTTTGCTGTCTCATCCTACAGACACTTGTCCTAAGTTATCTTTTCTCCAGTGTACTTTGTGCATCTCACTATCCTTTGGCTTCCCAAGCTGGATCCTACTACATGGCATACTCTTATCCACATTCCACATGACCACATCCGCATTCCTTTTATGTCTTCTGCTACCCTGTCCACCCACAGAGGCATGGCCAAGCATTAGGATACATCCTGATTAATCATGCACCATGTACAACTTGTTCCACTTTTAAGTTGCTTTTTGTGGAGTATATCAGGCCATGGGTGTGACTTTGTGTTTCATACTCGCCTCAGTTGCTGACCCTTTTTTGCTGACCTATTCAGCTCTAATCATACCTGGTTACATTTCTGTCCAATCTAGTGCTTTCTACATCTGGCTAGATATGACATTTGTCTGACCTTAATAACAAACTTGCTTTGATAACTGTTACTCTGCCTTCATCTATTTAGTATTTCAGCATCCAGCAAGGAACACAGACTAGTAGCACCCACTTGCATAATACCAAACCAACCACAGTGGTAATTCTAGAAGTTGTACCTTGGCGAGAGGCTATTTCCACACTGATGTTAGCTCTATCATGGTAGCATCATCTGCCAGCCTCCCTAACCTGCTTTGACCCTATCACTCTCCCTCCTTCAGAATCCTTACAGATGATTTTAGAAAATGTTTCATTACCTTCATATCAATATATTAGAGCCTTCATTAATATTATAAGCTTGCACTGAAATTATAAAGGGCCACTTAGCAGTTAGTGTACAAGACATGCATTACTACAACAGCTAAACCTATATTTCTGACATTTAAGTTGAAAGAATTTGATTGGATTCTAGGGAAAAAAAGCACCACTGTGTAATTAAATATTGATCAATGAGCAAATAAAAGATTTGGATTGTGTTGGCGTTCTGGCAGTAAATGTTGGATGAACATCCTCTTAATGAAACCGAATCTTATGCTTTTATATATTTATTTATTTTTGCATGAGCATATCCCTTGCTATCTTTATGACATTACTTTGCAATTTCAAAATAAACTTTTATTGCATACGATTTACTAATGCTAAAACTACACCATTTACAGAATTTAAAAAGGCTTTTAATGGCCCATAGTGGATAAAAATATATTCACAATTATACAGTATATTTTGGTATGTAGAAAACAAATGCATTATTTGAAAAAGGTAAGCATTGGCACTATTATGCAACTGCACTAAGAGCTCCATAAGTGTATATTTACGTCATCCTTGAGACAGGTTGGAAAAAGGGTATTTTTTTTAATGAAAACGATTGTAGCTATTTGAATTTCTGCTAAGCTTTGGATGTGACAATAATATTGTGCAGTATCCTACATCTACCTGCAATGGTCTCTTTTCTAAATTCATCTAAACACCAGTACAGTACTGATTTATTAAAGGACATGAACATATGCCAGAGAAACAATTGTACTTGGACAACCTCACAGTATTTACTATGAACCCACGTAGAGCAGTATACCATACAGTATGTACACTGAGTTTACTAACAAGTGTACACTTCAACATTCATACATCTATATGTATGGCAGCTAAGTTATAGAATGCCTAAAGCTGGGTTCACACCGCAGCACGCTCCGGCTCACAGCACGGGTCCAGTGTGTCCCTGTTCACCGTTCCAGGTCTGATTTCAGCCAAATTTTGAGTTGAATTTGGACCTGAAACGGACCAAAAGATGCACAGGACCCCTGTGCAAATTCGCACCGGAGTCGCTGCGGACATGTGTGAACCGGCTCCATATAGAGCCGATCACAATCTCCTGCTATTGCGAATCAGATGCAGTGACCCCTGCATCCAATTTGCACTAGTGTGTAGAGTTGAGCGAACACCTGGACATTCGGGTTCGGACGATCCGAACGAACTTTGGAAAAAAGTCGGGGTTCAGCACCGAACGTTGCCCAAACGTTATCCCGGACCCCGAACCCCATTGAAGTCAATGGGGACTCAAACTTTTAGGCACAAAAATGGCTGTAACAAAGTCCTGGCTAGTGCTAAAGGGCTGCAAAAGGAAGTAAAACGGGGGTAAGAGTAGGGCAAGTGCCCTACAAAAAAATGGGGATAGCGAAAATAAATTAAAATCAAATAAACTAGGAGATGATTTTTGAACAATAATGTGTCACTTACAGCTGCAGCTAAAATCTCTCCCTTTAGAACTAGGAGATGATTTTTGAACAATAATCTGTCCCTCTAAGCAGAAGCCTCTACCTAGTGCAGTCAGATCGCTCAAAGCAGTATGATCGTAACGATCGTTGTGTTAGGCAGGGTTTGATCTGCAATGTGTCACTCAAAGCAGCAGTATGTGAAATTTCAAATTACTCCAACAATCTGATCGTTGTGCACGATCGAAGCGATCGTTGTGTTATGCAGAGTTTGATCTGCAATCTGTCACTCAAAGCAGCAGTATGTGAAATCTCAAATTTCTGCAATCTGTCCCTCAGCGCAACAGCAGTAGTAATCTCAGGATGCAGGATCAGATGTTAAAATGTCTGCAATCTCTCCCTCACAAAAACGGCGGCAGCTTCCTCTCCCTACACTAACCCAAGAGTATGTGACATGCAGCACTGTGACTCCAGCTTATAAAGAGGCTGGGTCACATTATGCACTGGCCAATCACAGCCATGCCATTAGTAGGCATGGCTGTGATTGCTTCTAAGGGCAAACCAGTGAAACGCTTGTTGATTGGCTGCCCTTCAGCTATTCAACATGCGTGATCAACTACCAGAACCCGAACCCGAATGTTTTTTGAAATGTTCGTGTTCGGGTCCGGGTCCCGGACACCCGAAAGTTCGGTACGGACCCGAACGTTACAGTCCGGGTTCACTCAACACTACTAGTGTGAACCCAGCCTTAAACAAAAATGTTATTTACTAGGGTACAATACTATTATTATTTTTCTTAGGTTGTATACTTCACTATTGAATGTTCTGATGTGAAATGCAATTTAAAAAAAAAGAAATAATGAAAAAAATGGCAGAAATAGCTAATTGTGCCAAAAATAAAAACAATTTGAAAATCACCCACATGCTTTCATAAAACAGCAAAATCCATTTGTAAAATAGATTTCACAGATTTTGGGAGCTGTTGTTAGTGACTTTCCATTCAGTTAATATTGACATGTATATATTGACCTTATGTAAATAGGCAGAAGCACACAAAATGTTGTTAATTCTATTTAAAACTGAACTCCAGGCAAACAGCTAAATACACAGATGAAATACATATATGAGAGCTGTTTTTCATGCTAAATGATTTGTGCTCCTGTCCATTCAGTTCTGAGATTTGATCATCCCTTCACACTGCACAGCTAGGGGAGGGACAGCACTTAACAGTTAGAAAAATATTGATGTCCTCTCTCCTCCCACAGCCTGCTCACTGAACAGTGAGCAAAACAGAAAACTGTATCAAACACTTACCGTAATTTTCCTTTCCTGATGCCAAACCATGGCAGCATACTAGTGATAGAGCTCCGCCTTTTGACCATTACCTCAGGACCAGTGAATAGCATAAAAAAGGCATAGTTAGCCGTCCCCCATTCTTTGTAACAAGCTACATACCGAAACAAACAGGGTAGGCCTGTATGCTGCCATGGTTTGGTGTCAGGAAAGGAAAATTAAGGTAAGTATTTGATACAATTTTCCATTTTCCTGACGCCAACATGGCAGCATACTAGTGATAAATAACTAGCTGACAGGGTGGGTTCTACTTGCCAAACCAATATTCTAATTAGGATGGGGCAGAGGACTGAATAGTCCTTCCTACAAAGTCCACTAATGACAAGGCAACCTGGTCTATTCTGTAAAGGTTGAGTAGGTATGCTGGGATGACCATGTGTGCCTAATACTTTCCTCCAAGGATCATGTCCAGAAACCCATTAAGTGCCCTCTGGCTCCTACCTCAAGAGTCTGAGCATGCGCTCGTCAAAAGAAGACCGTCCAACTTTCCCTGGCTCTTGATTTTTGAGAGCATGAGCATGCAGGGCTGAGTAAACTCAAAGCAATCCGCATAAGGAGGCACTCTTTTCCTGCAAACTTACCAACACAATGGTCCTGTATCTTTGAATTTGAGGGACTTTTTGCATAAGAGGTGACTGACTCATGGCTTGAGGACAAATAGGACGGCCAGCTGAAACAAGGATAGCCAGAAAGGAAAATAGCACTAGAGAGAGAAGGTCTTTAGACATGAAAGAGAGAGGAGGAAAAAAATATATGCCTTCATAACAAACATAAAATAAAAACTTTTTTTTAAACCAAATGAAATACATAAATTAATATACATACAGTACATACATTTCTATCTTTTTTATCTTTTTTTTGTGTACTACCTGTTAAAAATCAACAGGTGGCACTCCCCCAGGACTGCATCACTCATTGCTGGCAAGAGGGAGCTCATGCCCATAAACAAGATGGTGGTCGGAACTCCCAATGGCTGGCACAGCCCGATTATGTCATCAAGGGTGCCGTGGAAAAAGAAAAACAGCACTGGACGGCTGTTCCTTCCCTATAGGGAGGTCTGGGATGCAAAGGCAGCATGGTCTAGATCCCCACATGGGCAAACAAGAGGGGAACAGATCATTAACAAAAATGGAGACATGGGAGGCACTCAAAAGAGAAACAGACCAAGGTAAGGGAGAACACATATGAGACAGAAAAGAATAAAAGGGGTAGGCAGCCCTGTATGGTACAAGGAACCAAAAAAGTAAAACAAATGAACTATCTGGCCCCCAAGCCTTAGCCCACAGACACTTACATAATTGCAGATTTCATTCCTAAAGAGGAAACACTGCAGGGCCCCATCAAGACCCACAGAAGGGGCACCCAGGCTATTTAGCGTATTTAGCAGCCTGATCACAGGGACTTCACATTGGAGAGGCTTGAACCCAAATGGCTATTGCACTGAGACAGAGGTGAGGACATAGAACTGCTTACTCTTCACTGGAGGTATGAGGAAAAAAAGAAGAATGGGGGGCGGCTAACTATGCCTTTTTTATGCTATTCACTGGTCCTGAGGGAGTGGTCAAGAGGTGGAGCTCTATCACTAGTATGCTGCCATGTTGGCGTCAGGAAAGCAGGCTTATGAGGCCATCCCTAAGCTCAACCAGAATGCTCCTTGTCAGCATATTTGTATACAGCAGACCTGATTGGCTCCCAATTAGAGTTGAGCGAACACCTGGATGTTCGGGTTCAGCGGGTTCGGCAGAACTTCACGAAAAAGTTCGGGTTCGGCACCGAACTTGACCCAAACTTGACCCCGAACCCCATTGAAGTCAATGGTGACCCGAACTTTTGGGCACAAAAATGGCTCTAAAAAAGTCCTGGAAAAGGCTAGAGGGCTGCAAAAGGAAGCGAAATGGGGGTAAGAGTAGGACATGTGCCCTGCAAACAAATGTGGATAGGGAAAAAAATTAAAATCACATAAAAAAATACAAAATGGAGGAGTAGGTGGAGGAGGTGGATGGAGGTGGATGTGGGGTGGGAGGTTGAGGAGGCGGTGACCGTGGCGGTGTAGGTGGAAGTGGCGGTGGAGGAGGAGGAGGTAGCCAACACAGTTTTTTGGGTTTTTTTTCTAATTGGGGTAGCCCCCAAAATATTGAGACATATTAAAAAAAAAAAAGTATACCAATGGTTGTGTGAGGCCAGTCTAAATGTCTATTCTGCACAAGGTATAGACAAGTCTTGTGGGATCCATGCCTGGTTCATTTTAATTAAGGTTAGCTTGTCCACGTTGGCTGTGGACAGGTGATTGCGCTTGTCTGTGATAACGCCCCCTGCCGTGCTAAACACACGTTCAGACAATACACTGGCTGCAGGGCAGGCCAGCACCTCCAAGGCAAAAAGGGTAAGCTCAGGCCATGTGCCCAACTTGGAGACTCAGAAGTTGAATGGGGCAGACCCATCAGTCAGTACGTGTAGGCGTGTGCACACATACTGTTCCACCATGTTGCTGAAATGCTGCCTCCTGCTAAGACGTCAGCTGGTGGTACTGTTTGTTGTGGTGTGCTGCTGACAAAGCTTTTCCACATTTCGGCCATGCTAACCCTGCCTTCTGAGGTGCTGGTGGTGCTACAGCTGCGTTGGCGACCTCTTCCTCCTCCTCTGCCTTTGCCTTGTGCTTCTACTGAGCCCCCGGCGTCACTTGGGAATGCCCTCAGCAGCGCATCTACCAGCGTGCGCTTGTAGTCACACATCTTCCAATCACGCTCCAGTGAGGGAATTAAGGACGGCACGTTGTCCTTGTAACGGGGATAAAGCAGGGTGGCCACCCAGTAATCAGCACAAGTTACAATGTGGGCATCTCATTGCGCAGGCACTGCAGCATGTAGTCGCTCATGTATGCCAGGCTGCCCAGAGGCAGACAAGCTGTTCTCTGTGGGAGGTGTATCATCTGTGTCCTCCGTATCCCCCCAGCCACGCTCCACTAACACCCATGAGCTGTGTTGGGTGCCACTCTGCTTTGAACATGGTTTCTCCTCCTCCTCCTCCACATCATCCTCGTCCTCCTCATGCTCCAGAACTGTGCCCTGGCTTGAAAATTTTTTGCCTGGCCTATGCTGGTGCAGGAACCCACCCTCCGAGGCAACTTGTGGATGATTGGCCTGATAACCATGGAAATGACCCCTCTTCCACCTCCTCTTCCTCCTGTGCCACATCCTCTTCCATCATCGCCGTGCCACATCCTCTTCCATCATCGCCCGAAGTGTTTTTTCAAGGAGACATAGAAGTGCGATAGTAACGCTGAGAACAGCGTCAACGCCACTGGCCATGTTGGTGGAGTACTCAAAACACTGTAATATGGTACACAGGTCTTGCATGGAGGCCCACTCTTGGTGGTGAAGTAGTGCTGTTCCACAGAGCGACTGACCCGTGCGTGCTGCAGCTGAAACTCAACTATTGCCTGCTGCTGCTCGCACATTCTCTCTAGCATGTGCAAGGTGGAGTTCCACCTTGTGGGCACGTCGCATAGGAGGCAGTGAGCGGGAAGGCCGAAGTTCTGCTGCAGCGCAGACAGTCGAGCAGCAGAAGGGTGAGAACGCCGAAAGCGCGCACAGATGGCCCGCAGTTTCTGCAGCAGCTCTGACATATCCGGGTAGTTTTTTAGAAATTTCTGCACCACCAAATTCAGCACATGCGCCAGGCAAGGGATGTTCATCAAACCGGCTAGGCCCAGAGCTGCTACAAGATTTCGCCCTTTATCGCACACCACCTGGCCGGGCGTGAGGCTCAGTGGCAACAACCACTCATTGGTCTGTTGTTCAATGTCCATCCACAGGTCCTGCACAGTGTGGGGTTTATCCCCCAAACATATCAGTTTTAAAACAGCCTGCTGTCGTTTCCCCCTGGATGTGCTGAAGTTGGTGGTAGAGGAGGAGGAAGCGGAGTAGGAGGAGGAGGCAACAGGTGGCAAAGAGAAATGCCCTGCAATCCTCGGTGGCGGAAGGACATGCGCCCAACTGCTATCCGCCTCAGGCCCACCCCAGCCACTACATTTGCCCAGTGTGCAGTTAGCGAGATATAGCGTCCTTGCCCGTGCTTACTGGTCCACGTATCAGTGGTTATGTGGACCTTGCCACAGATGGCGTTGCGCAGTGTACAGGAAGGCGGTGGCTCCTAACGTCCCGTAAAGAGAAACGGTGGACAACGGAGGAGGAGGATGAGGCGAAGGAGGAGGAGATGGTGGTTGAAGTCGTGTAGGTCCCCCTTTGCTGTCGTCCGACAAAATTTTGACTATACAAACC
>BLSH010248004.1:554549-566943 GCA_018402905.1 Glandirana rugosa | reverse complement strand
TCGATAGGGTGGCTCCACTGGATTACCCCATCACGACCCCGACACCGGGGGCACAAACTAAGGTTGAAGAGGGGTATGGGACTCGACCTCGTCGTCAAGCCAGGGTGGATCCCGGTCCCGGGCTGACACCCTTAAAGGATGCCCCGCATTGTTGGGATCCTCATGGTTGTCAGGGTCATGGTCTTCCTAACCCTGCCAATCCCCGTGATTGTTGACCACGGTGACTCCACAGGCGGGGGTATCGGAATTAGACGGTGAATTTATGGAAAAACCAGACTATCAGGAGGACCAGGGATGGACACCTCAGTGGCACCAGTTGTTAGTGCCCCTAACCGTCCCAATCCTTCTGGTACTGGGACTGTTGGTACTCCTAGGGTTGTTACGCCCCGTAGGAAATTCCCACAGTCGGGCCCTGGCCCTAGGTGGGACCGAACTGCTGCTCCAGCTCAGGGTATGGGGAGAAGTTGGAATCAAACACGGGGGCCACAGCCCCAGCACTACCCCATTAGGTCACCTCGGTGGGATAGCTTTCAGGGCAATAGATTTGCTCCCCTGTATGAGCATAGGGGGGATTTTGAGGAGAATTATATGATGCAGCACCCAAATTATCAGGATGGTGTAGGGGGGCCCTATAGGGACTTTTCTAGGTCCCCAGGAAGGTGGCAACAATCAGGGCCGGCTTTCCAACAGGGTCCAAATTTTCCCAGGGCCAGGGGGGCAACAAGAGGTTTATCGAACCAAAAGAGGGTCCAGAGGGGGGTGGCGGGTCCGCGCAAAAAAGACCCAGAATGTAGAATGCACGGGCATATTCAATCTGAGTCAACATCCCCTGTCTAATGATGAAGTTTATGTTCTTAATCGTGGTTTGAAACATGCTCCCTCAAGGTCTTTGAATAAATTTGAATCCTATATGGATGTTCACAAGTATATCAGACGCCTGAATATCAAAAGGTATCTTATAAGTAACCCAGTTCGGTCAGGGTTAAGTCAGGACCAATTTAGGCATTCTGGCCTCTCCAATGCCTCTTTATTCAATCCACCCGGCCATTTACCTCCCTCATTGTCGATATTCAGGGATTTGGTTCTCAAGGATATTGGCAATATTAAACCTAAGAAAATCTATCCGGATCTTAGGTTTGAGAGGGGTTTACGTTCCTTAAAGGAGCGGAGTGACATCGTAGTGAGACCTGCGGACAAGGGCGGGGGCATAGTGGTCTTGGACCACTCTGCTTATAAGAAGGAGATAGAGAGACTGCTGTCCGATAAGGATACATACTGCCGCCTACCAGGAAATCCAACAGTGGCCTATAAGAAGGAATTGAATAAATTGGTGGCCTTTGGTTTCAAGGAGGGTGTCCTCTCTAAAAAAGAAAAATCTTTTATGATACCGGTGGCCCCTAGGCTACCCGTGATTTATTACTTGCCCAAGATTCATAAGAGCGTGGCCGACCCCCCTGGAAGGCCCATAGTCAGTGGCATCGACTCTATTACCTCCAGGGTGGGTCGGTATATAGACTCTTATCTTCAGCCCTTGGTCAATAAGACGCCTGCTTTTTTGAGGGACACCACTCAGGTTATCAATTTCCTGATGGGGGTTGAGTGGAGGGAGGGCACTATCCTTGCCACCGCGGATGTGTCCTCCCTCTACACTATCATCTCCCATGCCCAGGGTATGGAGGCGGTGGAACATTTTCTAAGATTGGACCACTCTCTACCACTTAGGCAAGTGGAATTCATTCTGTCCCTGTTGGATTATGCGATGAAGCATAACTTCTTTTGGTATGGTTTGTGATTTTTACCTCCAGACCAGAGGAGTGGCCATGGGAGCCAAATATGCTCCCAGTATGGCCAATCTGTTTATGGCCAAATGGGAGGAGGACGTCGTCTATAAGGATCGGAGACCTGAGCTTAAGGTGTGGCTTAGGTATATAGACGACGTCCTCCTCCTATGGGAGGGCGACATGCAATCTTTAGACTCCTATATGGCCTCGTTGAATGTCAATGATAGAGGGATTAGATTTGAATACGAGGCCAGTAGTGCCAAGATACACTTTCTGGATCTCAACATTGAAGTAGTGGATGGACATCTTGTTACCTCCACCTACTTCAAAGAGACTGACCGTAACGGTTATATAGATAGGAGTAGTTGTCATCATCCTAATTGGTTGACAGCTATCCCAAAGGGTCAGTTCATCCGCCTTCGGAGGAACTGTACCAATTTGGACACCTTCAAGAAGGAGGCTCTTGTCTTAAAGAAGAGGTTCAGTGAGAAAGGCTATGAATCTTTCAAGATTGATAAAGCCTACGAAGAGGTGGTCGCTATGGACAGACATCAGCTTTTGGCCCCTAAAAAGAAACCTGATGACAATAAGTTTACTTGCCCCTTTGTCACAACTTACTCAAATCAACATAGGCAGATTAATGGGGTGTTGAGAAAACATTGGGATATTTTGAAAAATGACAAAATATTGTCACCTTTACTTTCCGATGCCCCCACAGTACTGTTTAAAGGGGTGGCCCCTATTAGATTATCTATAGCACCCAATGTGATTGACCCTCCATCTAGGAAGACTATGTTCTTCCAAAACATGAAGGGTTTTTATCCATGTAGGAGATGTGGGGTTTGTGCAGTTAACAGTATTAGATCTAAATGCATTAGTTTTCTTTCTCCACATGATGGTAAGACCTATTCTATTAAATCTTTCATTTCGTGTAACACCAGGAATGTTGTATATCTGTTGATCTGCCCATGTGGGTTGTACTACGTGGGGCGTACCACACGAACCTTTCAGGTGAGAGTGAAGGAACATCTGGCCAATATCCGAAAGGGTTTTCCCAATCATAGTGTATCTAAACACTATGCTAAGTACCATGGGAGGAACCCTTTGGGTACTAAGATCTTGGCCATAGATAATTATGTTCCCGCCTGGAGGGGTAACAACACGAGGAGAGAAATCTCCAGGTTGGAAACTTTTTGGATCCTCACCTTACGTTCCTCAGCTCCCTTAGGCCTGAACATAGAGTTAGACGTTAATGCGTTTATTAATAATGCATGAAAACGTCCTTTGTAGCTGTGGTTCATATTAGCTGTTATATTCATTACCATTAAAATTTGTGAGTTTTTTTATGAATTATTTATTATCTATGCTGGGGTATTTGGTATTCCTTTGCCAATTTATTATATGTTTTTTATGTAATTTTTAAACTATATTGTTTGTATTTGCTGTTCTTTTTAATGGATGTGTAATTTTGATTTTCAGTCACTTGGTGGAGCTGTGTTGGCTTCTTGGTCCGGAGCAGTGCGTGTCCATCAAGTTATTATTATTGTTTTTATCCAATTTTATACTTGCTGATTATTTTTAAACTTGTTGACTATGTTTATTTCTGTATCCAATTTATACACTTTGCCCATGAAGTGCTATTTTTAGCTTGGCACTAAATTGGAGACACGCGCCCGCCGGTCTTCCTGTCCGGCTGGCTCTGTGAGCTCTGCGGTTGGAACGCAACCTATTTCCTGTCCTGGTCATATATAAGGCTAAACGTCGTGGGCTAGCCACGCCCCTGACGACGTCAACCCGATGACGAAACGCGTTGGGTGGAGCCTAACGACGTTCGCCTGCTCTGTGACCAGGAAGCTGTGCAGTGTCCGCCATTTTAGTGACTGGAGTTTTCAATATTATGAACGCGCTTATTCTACCAACCAAATGTGAGTGTGCTGACTTTTATTACTATTAAAATTGAGTACTTGGCAATCTACTCTATTTGGGTCCTTTATATCTTCCATGACCTCCGAGGGGTATCTGCGCCTTTGATGTGTCTAGTATCCTGTGCTGTGAAGTCGTACCGACACCTGATCCTGAGGGAGTGAGGCTGTAGCTGTGGTCCTTCCTAATATTACCTAGCGTACACTGACCCTCTGTAGTGGGGGGTCGGTGACTTCTGGTAAGCGGCTCTGATTGTTGGTGTCACTGGTGACGGTTCTCACGGTGGAAGTCTGGTGATTGCTGGTGATTGCTGTGATCTACTAAGGACTCATAATATCTGGACTTATATGAGAGGATTATATGCGCTGCAGTCTGAAACTGTACATAATTGTGTTCTACCCGAACTATCTGCTGGCCGCATAGACTGTTTTATTTATCATATTACATACTTTGTTTAGTCCCCTTATGCGCAGGATTGTTTTTTCAAAGAATAATATCATATTGTCTGCGTATATACACAGTACATATCAAAAGCCTTGTTGATATCAAGGCTTAACAGCAGAACTGATTGGGATTTAATTTTTGCATCTTGGATTATATTTTTCACTAATCGAATATTATTTGTAATTTGGCGACCAGGGATGAAAAGGGGAAATCAAGGTGGGGATAATTGAGGAAAGTCTATTGGCTAGGAGTTTACAGAATATTTTAAGATCATTATTATTACTGAAATCGGTCTATAGTTTTGGGGTAAAGTATGATCTTTATTAGGTTTAGCTATTAAAGACATGTTAGCGAGTAACTTATGTATTTTATGTATATAAAATGTATTTTATGTATATAATGACACACTGGTAGGATTGTGGATGGTTTGTATGTGTCATCTGGGTTTCTTACATACATATTTTAAACATTGAATAAAAACAATTTTAAATCAAAACCAAATAAAATCACCCACAATTCCTCCACCAATAAAATGGCAAAAATTACTCTACCAAGCAAATCTTCAAAAGCCTGGGTTATATTTGTTGTTATATTTGTTTCCTTATTGGGCTTTCTCCTCATCTTACCTCCCCATCTTATTATTTTGAAAGTGCTATCAATGGCATAATTGTCTATCCTTATGGTGTGCATTGCACTCCAAGGCATTCCTTCCTGCAGTGTCTCTCACATGCGTGAGAGGTATTCACATCCCACGTGTAAACATCCAAGCTTCAAACAGACATAATCGTCAGAGGCGGGTAGTAGACTGAAAGTTCAAAGTGACAAAACCTACATGTACTACACTGCATGCATGTAAAGCCGTCTGATATCTCCTTGTCAGTACAACACACACTACTCCCTCAGGCCATCCGTCTCTGTCCAACCCATTTTGTCATCATTATGCCCCTGATCATGCCCCTGATGGCATCATTGATAATGAGTAGTGTGTGTTGAACTGGCAAGGGGCGATCTGGCGGCTTTACATGCAGAGCTCTGCATCACTATGTGATTGTGCCTAGAAGCGATCTCAAATGTGAGAATTATGGCTATTCCATTGGGCCAATTGTGACCATCTTGCAGCTAAGTAGAAGCGATCTCAAATGTGAGTGCATTTTTATTGCTTGTTTTAAATAAATGTCTCCACAGAGAACACTATGTTCCTTTCTGCTTCATTTTATTTGTGGGCCTAACCTGAGCTAATTTCTCACTTCATGTGGGTGAACCATAGGAGTGGATTACTTTATGTTGGAGAGCTATTCATCCTAAAGGGAGTCTTCTTACTTACCTGGACCCTGATATTGAATACATGTTGTTTTGATCATTCATGTTGAAGGTCTAAGCTTCAGGTGAGCAGACATCTTTGAAGGGATGGTAGTGGTTTCCCTGCTGGGTGTGCATTTTTTTTCACATTAGAAGATGGTGAAATTTGGATGGACTTGCTTTGGACTGAGCACTTTTTAGCGTGATTGCAGCACATCATAGAATGAGAGGCATACATTTTGACATTTTGATGTACTATATTTTGAATTTAGTCATTTCTTTAATTGTGTATGTGTGAGGTGTACTTTGATACTTTATAATTTCACTTTATTTTCACTTTGATGTTTCACATTTTAATTTTTAAAGTGTTTTTTTTTTCCACCGAGGAGAATAACATTTTGTTGTTTCATATTTTACTTTGAATAATTTTAATTCAAGTGCAGTACATTTGATTCATATTTATTAGGGTGGTTCATCACTGTGTGTGTGTGTAGATTATACACTGAGCAAAATTATAAACGCAACACTTTTGTGTTTGCCCCTATTTATCATGAGCTGAACTCAAAGATCTGTGACTTTTTCTATGTACACAAAAGGCCTAATTCTCTCAAATATTATTCACAAATCTGTCTAAATCTGTGTTAGTGAGCACTTCCCCTTTCCCGAGATAGTCCAGGTGTGGCATATCAAGATGCTGATTAGACAGCATGATTATTGCACAGGTGTGCCTTAGGCTGGCCACAATAAAAGGCCACTCTACAGTAAAATGTGCAGTTTTATCACACAGCACAATGCCACAGATGTCGCTAGTTTTGAGGGAGCGTGCAGTTGGCATGCTGAGGGCAAGAATGTCCACCAGAGCTGTTGCCCTTGAATTGAATGTTTATTTCTTACCATAAGCCGTCTCCAAAGGCATTTCAGAGAATTTTGCAGTAATTCCAACCGGCCTCACAACCGCAGACCACGTGTAATCACACCAGCCCAGGACCAGCAGCTTTACCTCCAAGATCGTCTAAAACCAGCCACCCGGACAGCTGCTGCAACAATCAGTTTGCATAACCAAAGGATTTCTGCACAAACTGTCAGAAACCATCTCAGGGAAGCTCATCTGCATGCTCATCGTCCTCATCTGAGTATGGACCTGACTGCAGTTCATCGTCGTAACCAACTTGAGAGGGCAAATGCTCACATTTGATGGCGTCTGGCACTTTGGAGAGGTGTTCTCTTCGCTGATGAATCCCGATTTTCACTGTACAGGGCAGATGGCAGACAGCGTGTATGGTGTTGTGTGGGTGAGCGGTTTGCTGATGTCAATGTTGTGGATCGAATGGCCCATAGTGGCAGTGGTGTTATGGTATGGGCAAATGTATGCTATGGACAACAAACACAGGTGCATGTTATTGATGGAATTATGAATGCACAGAGATACCGTGACGAGATCCTGAGGCCCATTGTTGTGTCGTTCATCCATGACCATCACCTCATGTTGCAGCATGATAATGCAGTGCCCCATGTTGCAAGGATCTGTACACAATTCCTGGAAGCTGAACACATCCCAGTTGCATGGCCAGCATACTTTCCGGACATGTCACCCATTGAGCATGTTTGGGATTCTCTGGATCGTATATATTTCCAGCCTAAGGCACACTGGTGCAATAACCATGCTGTCTAATCTGCATCTTGATATGCCACACCTGTGAGGTGGATGGATTATCTCAGCAAAGGAGAATGCTCGCTAACACAGATTTAGACAGATTTGTGAACAATATTTGAGAGAAATAGGCCTTTTGTGTACATAGAAAAAGTTGTAGTTCTTTGAGTTCAGCTCATGATAAATAGGAGCAAACACAAAAGTGTTAGGTTTATAATTTTGCTCAGTGTATTTACAGTATCTCACAAAAGTGAGTACACCCCTCACATTTTTGTAAATATTTTATTATATCTTTTCATGTGACAACACTGAAGAAATGAAACTTTCCTACAATGTAAAGTAGTGAGTGTACAGCTTGTATAACAGTGTAAATTTGCTGTCCCCTCAAAATAACTCAACACACAGCCATTAATGTCTAAACCACTGGCAAAAAAAGTGAGTACACACCTAAGTGAAAATGGCCTAATTGGGCCCAATTAGCCATTTTCCCTCCCCTGGTGTCATGCGACTCATTAGTGTTACAAGGTCTCAGGTGTGAATGGGGAGCAAGTGTGTTAAATTTGTTGTTATCACTCTCACTCTCTCATACTGGTCACTGGAAGTTCAACATGGCACCTTATGACAAAGAACTTTCTGAGGATCTGAAAAAAAATAATTGTTGCTCTACATAAAGATGTCCTAGGCTATAAGAAGATTGCCAAGACCCTGAAACTGAGCTGCAGCACAGTGGCCAAGACCATACAGGTCTCTAACATCCACCAGCTCCGTGATGTCATCATAGAGGAGTGGAAGTGGACTCCAGTGGCAAACTGTGAAGCTCTTGTGAACTCCATGCCCAAGAGGGTTAAGGCAGTGCTGGAAAAAAATGGTGGTCACACAAAATAATGACACTTTCAGCCAAATATGGACATTTTCACTTGGTGGTGTACTCACTTTTGTTGCCAGCGCTTTGCACATTTATGGCTGTGTGTTGAGTTATTTTGAGGGGACAGCAAATGTACACTGTTATACAAGCTGTACACTCACTACTTTACATTGTAGCAAAGTGTCATTTCTTCAGTGTTGTCACATTAAAAGATATAAAATATTACAAAAATGTGAGAGTTTACTCACTTTTGCGAGATATTGTAACTGTTATACAGAATACTATTTGTTCATACTTGTGGATTACTACTAATGGTGCCAATGTTGGTTTTCACAGCACCCACAACATGGAGTGTTCCAATAGGATGTGCGACAGCAGCATTGAACATTGTACATGCAAACTGACCCTTTCAGCCACTCTGCCCATAGCCTTGACTTGCGTGACTATGATGATGTCTGATCTTGTGACATGAAGGCTAGTTGTTTGACTGGGGAAGATAACTGGTCTGGGGTGCAGGAAAAATCTGGCCTTTGTTGTGTCTTTCATAAAGTGGGCACACTTAAAATAACTGTTAGAACGTATTTTACATTTTAGTTTTATTTACTTATTGATATGGATGCTGAGATGAATAAAGACATAAACCATACTGTTGCTAAATCGTTCAGTGCCCTCTCTAATCTTTGTAATACAAAAGACTTTAATATATAGTTTTTGCATAAGTAACAGGCCAAACATGCTGGACATGGCACAAAGACCTAAGCTAAAACATATTTTTCAGGACAGTGGCAGACTGCCCCTAAGTTCATTATTCAGTCACATTTTGTTCTTATTTCTTATATGGCAAAGATAATACCGTAAATAACTTTATTGTTTATTTTTTTATTTGAGTTGTATGAAACTGCATTGTGGAACAATAAAGCTGGCTACATTGACATACTGAGTTACTGTTAACTCGTCTTTCACACAATTCAATTCTGTATGTTTCTATAAAAGATGCATCAATATTATTGAACACTCATTTGAAATTGCTATGAATATTGTTTACTCCTCATATAATTATAGTCTGTCTTTGTGCGCTACCTCATTAAAGCTGAATGCACAAAAATTCTCGAAAAGGTCAGAACATATATTCTCATCAATATCATGCCGGTCTTGCAATTGCCATGACAGTAATGAATTTGTCTCCCTTGTGAAAATATGATTTTGTTTTTTTCCATTGTTTGTTTGATTCCATCATCTCTCTTGACATTCAAGAAACTTCTGGGAATAATTTGGAAAAACAGGAATCAGGTTCAGGCGATTAACACATTCACAACCTCTTCTAGATATGTAAGAAAGAAGCCTTGCTTTTAATATACTTTTGGGCCAAGTAATCTGGACTTTAGCATGAAAAAGAAAAAGAACACTCTTCATAGTGGCTGTATGCTATTACCATATGGCAACACTAATGTTATACATATGCAGTCTGTATATTTCTGTCATGTAACACATATGCAAGCTGTATATATTGTACCATGCTCAATAAAGCGCTATAAAATTCTACAACAAAGTTCTTATGAGTTTTATATATGACTGTAAAACATTTAAAATCTATATTTACATTTTTCTGTAACATGATTAGAAAAGCAAAATCTTCACATCATGTGCTAGCTATAAATAAACCCAATTTAGGTTATTAAATTCACTTGGCAGGCTATATTAGCATAGACAAAGCATTTTAATATTTAAGCTCAGGATATCAAAGATGCTTACGTGACAGTGTTTAAGTGTTTCCATTTACAAACCAAAATGTTATATTTCTGCAAGTTATTAAAGGAAACCTGTAAAAGAAATAAGGAAGCTGGCAATTTTGACTTCCTTGCTGAAATTCTATATGCCTAGCTAATTCTGGCTTCAAAAGCTTGAGACTCTTACCTGAAACAAGAGGTCAAAAGTCCTAATCTGCATGTAGGATAGTGGTTCGGTGGGTAGGCAGGTGACACTCTCTCCATACTTCCCTCCTTGTTGGGCGTCAAACAAGGGTCACATGAGAAACCTTCCCCGGGTGGGTTCTTAAGGGCTATGCTAGGCACCTGTAACAGGATCCCTTTACTACATACGGGGTACCTTTACTTCTGTGCCACTTTCATCAATGCCTTGGGACAAGGCTAAGGCACCCATGGGGGAATACTCGACCTTAAGGTTTCTAGAGATGGACATACACTGTGTAAAATTTCACTATAACTGTTCCCCAGTTAACTCTGGGGACCCGTGACAATTTACACCTTCACTGTAACTTCCATTTAGGAGGGACACATTGAGCCAGATCCACATCCACCTGTACAGCATATCACCACTACTTCACTCCCAGTAATTATATGGGGTCCTGCCATGCACCTAGCATGGATTCTATGCATGCACTTGACTTCACTTCACTCCTTGTCTTCTGTACTTGTGTACAGGAGGAGGACCGAAGGGGTGCTGAAGGAGTACCGACAACATCCTCCTTGCTTCAAGAAGCTATCTTTCATTACCCTTGGTAACCTGTGTATCTTGAGGCAAAGAAGTAAAGTGTAGTGGATAAAATTATGTTTACTGAAGTCTTCGAAATATAAAACAAACAGACATCACAACTTCATATCACAGGACTGGACAGTTAACACATTTCACACTAAGCACATTCCATGTGAAACACGTTAACTGCACTGTTCTGTTATATGGAGCTGTGATGTCTGTTTTTTATATTTGGAAGACTTCAATAAACATCATTTTATCCACCAATATTATCTTTGGAGTGCAGCCCACTTTCCTTCTTTGCCTCTGCATTAATGTGATTACGGACTGGCCACCACCTGTCAGTGTGCGGAGGGGTTGTCTGTCCATGCACTCACCTGGAGCCGTGTTTTCTTCCAACCACTGTATCTTCACACTTTATTACCTTTTGTACTGAGGTCTTCATACGCCAATGTGTTTCAGTGACCTGAGCTGTAGAAATGTGCCGGTTACTTGTTACTTGCAATACACCCCTTGAGTAACTTCAGACAGACAGGAGGACGGTTTAAAAAATGTGCAGAAACCTTACAAAGTCTAACATGTGAGAACAGTCCTTTTACCTAAATCTCTACAATCCTAACTCAGGCTACGTGCTGCCCTGGCATACCTGCAAAGGTAGAGTCCATGTACAGTATAAAAAGGGTCCATCAGTGGCATTCCAGTGGCTGGTGTCTTCGGGGACGAACCCCAGATCCTGATGTTGGGGACATCAGCAATAGAATGGGACTCATGGACCCCCACACTACAGTGCCCATAGGACATGTCTTCTCATTGGCAGTGCAGGAGTCCATGTGAGCCCATAAGCCGGTGTGTGCACAACTCTGCAGGAGATCAGACTAGTGGGGACCAGAGCTTGAGATCTGATAATGGTGGCACTGGAGCTGTGATGCATGGACCACGGCGATTAAATCAATCTTGTCCTTGCTGCAGGGAGACTGGAGTTATCTCTTACTCACCCCTCCTGCACAGAAGCAAAGGGGCCCCTTTCCTATGGTTTACAGTTGCATGATGGGAACTGGTGAGAGGGCACACTGCCCAATACTTCCACACTGTTAGCAGAAACTGAGTCACTGGAAGCAGGACACTTAGTACACAGTACCTACATTGTGTGTTGGTTCACCAAGACTGTCAATAGGTGCACCAATGCTGCTTATGGGCTCCAACAATAAAATAACTCAGTAAAGGACTTCCCACCTATGAAGCCATTCTACAAGCCCCCCATAAAGGGTACCTCCATCCAGTTATCCTAGGCCTAGCATAGTTACTCTTAATGTCCTGAACACAGTAAATTTACCAATAATACTGTCTATTTCTGCTACTGTTTATGCTGATCCTGGTGCATTGTGTTATCTTATACCTACTGCTGACTACTGGGCATAATTCTGGGTCCAGTAGTATTTAGACAGAATAAAGGTAGATAAAGCACCCGGACCAGATGGCATCCATCCCTGGACCTTAAAGGAATTGAGCTCTGTCATTTCAAAGCCATTGTATCTCATTTTTTGGGACTCCTTAATGACTGGAATAGTACCACTGGATTGGCGTAGGGCCAATGTGGTGCCCATATTTAAAAAGGGATCAAAGTCTTTACCAAGTAATTATAGACCTGTTAGTTTAACTTCTATAGCTGGGAAGATACTGGAGAGTTTAATAAAAGACCACATAGATGAGTTCTTGTTGGATAAAAAGATTTTAAGCAACAGACAGCATGGATTCATGAAAGACAGAAGTTGTCAAACAAACCTGATTTCTTTTTATGAGGAGGTAAGTAAAACCTTAGACAGAGGGGTGGCTGTGGACGTGGTATACTTGGATTTTGCAAAAACGTTTGACACCGTTCCCCACACACGGCTAATGTGTAAGGTAAAGTCTACAGGCTTGGAAAGATCAATTTCTGTC
>BLSH010248004.1:516396-527862 GCA_018402905.1 Glandirana rugosa | reverse complement strand
GGTACTCTGATGGGCACAGACAGGTACTCTGATGGGCACAGACAGGTACTCAGACAGGTCCTCTTAGTCAGGGGGCAATCTGGCACACAATAGTGAAGCTCTCAACTCACAGTATATGGCAGCTCTTCTCCTCACACTGGTACGGTGTGTGAGGAGAAGTGCCTGGTAACAGTAAGTTACCTGGCACTTTGCTGACATTTGTGACCGGCTGTGATTGGACACAGCCGGTCACGTGGTAAAGAGCCAATTTCATTGGCTCTTTATCCTGATCGGGGTTGGGCATTGTCCGAGGGACAAGCCGCAACCCCAATCGCCGCGCTGCGCGCCCCCCAGGGGCGCGCACGAGCGGCGCGCACGGCCACAGTCAGCGCCATAGGAAATGACCGGCTGTGATAGGACACAGCCGGTCACGAGGTAAAGAGCCAAATTTATTGGCTCTTTACCCCGATTGGGGATGGGCTGAGTCCCGAAGGACTCGCCCGATCCCCGATCGCCGCGATGCGGGCCCCTGGGGGCCCGCAGAGCGGCGAATACCGCAGGACGTCATATGACGTCCTGTTAGGATGGGGAGTCCACCTTGCCGGCATATTTTTACAATACGCCGGTAAGGAAGTGGTTAAGGGCTGCTGATAACTGGTTTCCCCGCTCCTGCACAGCCAGACGACAAGCATTTCCTACTCTAATCCAGACACAAAGAACAGTCTATGAGCTTGTTTCTTGTTGTTTTATTAGGGGTAATAACTTGGATGGAAAATAGGAATCATGAGATGCTGAGCTTGACTGCGACAACAAACATGGACAACTTTGTCCCTATTATATAGTGAAATAGTAAACTATAGTGCAGCGCTAAAAGCAAGGTAGTATATGCAGTCCAATTAAGCAAAAATATATACAAAACTCAATTAAGGACAAATATATACAGGGACACAATTAAAGTGCAACGTGATAAGAAAGTGCTCAGAACATTGTATAACCAATGACATAAAATACAATCCAAATCTGTCCTCAATTAATATATGTACAGTAATTCAAGTGTCTGTGCTTATAAGTGAAAAAAAAAAATGTCCGTGCTTAAATCACAAATATGCTGTCCAGATTATAGACTGGTAACAAATTATTGTCCAGTAATCATAACAGTCCTGTGCAAATGTTTATGGCATCATTTAGGTGAATCATATCCAGTGACCGCCACCAAGTGGAAATTCACCACTAGCTATACAGAACGCTTACCAGAAAGCAAGAATAATAGTGCCTAGAAAGAGTATGATTGGCATCTGATCGAATGGCCTGATGGATCCTCATATACTTCTCTGCCGTTAAAAGTAACCTTCCAATGTGGGTGTAAACAGCTCCAACCAGTAGGTATACAATGACATAATTGCCAAGATACTCCAAGCAGCAAAGGTTTGAGTCAGGCCAAAAAAAGAGAAAAAGAAGCCTCCATAGAGTAAAATTGTAAAGCTCTTTTTAATATAAACGGTTAAAAACACTTACATGAATGAAGATGTTCAAGGGCCCTTTAACACAAGAAACGGTTTCACAATGACCTGGGGGGACGTATCCCGACGCGTTAGGCTCCATTTCAACCTCCCCTGAACGTTTTATCTTGACAGCTAGAAACCGGCGTTTAAAACATCTGTTTTGCCACGTTTTTCATGCTGCGTTTTGCATGCCGGGTTTAGCAGCATTTTGCCGCGTTCACATCCAGGAGCATTTTTAAAAAGCACCTGTAAACGAAACACTCCTAGACACAAGTTACTGCGTTTAGGTGCGTTTACAAGCTGTTTGGCATTTTAAATGCCTGTGAACTGGCGTCTGAACCCATTTTTTTGCGTTCCAAAAAAAGCCTGGAAACTACCTTAAACGACCCTGTGTAAATGTGCTGATAAGATAACATAGAGGAGAGTTCGGGGGCAGCTGAAAAAAATGCCCAAATGCCTCTAAATGTCTGTTTACCAGCAGCAGTGTAAATGAGGCCTTAGTGTTTTCTCCTAACTTTAGCATCACTTATTTTTTAAAAAAAGTACCAGGTGTGGATTAGAGAAGGTGTACTTTTCTTTGTGCGTCCTTTATAACTTTGAATACTGGTTGGTGCTTTGCCTGGGGTTCCCAGCAATGTTAATCATTAATAAAACTAACTGACTCCTGTTTAAAGTTCTGTTTGTACAGCTTGCTGTACTTTATTCATAACTTGGATACATCTAATTGATGAATACACTTTTTAAAAAGAACAGAATGGACAGCCAAATATAAACCAAAATATGGCATGCACTCAGTAGCCGGGAAAACACATGCCATACAGCTGATGTATCGTTAAATGTAGTACTAAGCTGCCATACTAATGCCTGCCTGCTCTTGCAGGCTAACAGAACCACTAACTGATTCTGAAGAATAATTCATGGAACTAAAGAGAATACATAATTAGAGAGAGTATTAGGCACTATGGCCAGGGTTAGGACTGCAAAGTTCCAGAGGCAGACTTGCAAGATGAAGGTATTATCCCTTTTAGGGTAGTCTCTAGCCAAATTGGGCTTGCCTTCCTTTTTCTTTGCAGAATATATAAAGTGGGAGTGGAGCTGCTAGTGGTGTGGTGTATTGGAAGAGTAGCACCATGGACAGCTCCAGAAGGTGGTGCTGAGCAGCCATGTGTTTCTCTTTAGCAGACCCCAGCTTTTGACCTGGTATAGTCATCTAAGAGGACAGTGTTGTTCAAGTAGCCTATGGCAAGGACACTTTTTTGCAAAATTGTCGCTTTTTTTGTTTATAGTGGTGATCAGAAATGACGCAGAGGTGATCAAATACCACCAAAAGAAAGCTCTATTTGTGGGGGAAAAAAGAACACAAGTTTTGTTTGGGTACAACGTCGCATGACCGCGCAATTATCAGTTAAATCGACACAGTGCCGAATCGCAAAAAGTGCTCTGGTCCTAAAGGGGGAAATCCTTCCAGGGCTGAAGTGGTTAAATATAGTGCCTGTGGGGTCCCCTTAGTCTACCTGTAAAGTGGTGCATCTGTATAGAACCTGCTGAAGCAAACTTGACATATATATAGGAAAAAAAATAACATTCAAATTGATTTTCCTTGCAAGGTTTATTTTGTAAACAATGGCTTAGGGAGCCAGTCTGTATGAAGAGGCCACACTTGAAAAAGATTAGAGATTTTGTAGATAAATTCTGGTGTCTCTTTGGCAGACTTTGGATGGAAATAACAAAGGTTTGCACTACAGTAAGCAAGACTTATGTGAATAAGGCAAATTATAGTACACTTGGGCCAAAGGTTAAGGATTTTTTACATAAAGTTTGGTGTCTCTTTCACAGACTTTGGATAGAAGCAACAGGTGTGGAAAAATTGGGCATTGGCTGTTGGTGGTGCCTTCACACCATAACCCTTCCCAGTTATCCTTGGCAAACACAGGATTAGATTCTGCTCTTAAAAATGTCACACAGGTCCCAATACTGCCAGACCATATCTCACCATTTACAAAGGTTCTTCACCACTAATGAACACTCAGTAGAGAACCCATACTCACTATGGAACGCCCACAAAGTGTACATAAGGGGGATCCTCATTCAACAAGGGGTAAGGGTCAAAAGACAACACAAAGCACAACTCAACTCCCTTTTATCTGATATTAAATCCTTGGAGTCGGCCAACAAAACTTCCCCGGAACACGCCACAACACACAAGCTATCTCAACTCAGGGAAAGACTTAGAGACCACATAACACAACAATACGATTACCACCTAAGGTGATTAAAATTAGCATACTACGCCAACACCAACAGAGCAGGCAAATATCTTGCCAACAGACTCAAAACAGCCCGCACAAAAACAAGAATTGCCTATCTCTTACACCCGACATCCCAACACAAAATGTCCAACCCCCAAGACATAGCCGACCAGTTTGCAGATTTTTACAGTTCGTTGTACAACTTGAGTACAGACCCCACAGCCCTCAGAGGCAGACATTCAAAGCTTATTACAATCAATACACCTCCCGTTGCTCTCGGACTCGCAACTCACTGAACTAAATGTGTCACATCCCGTGAAATTAGAGATATCATTAAAACACTCCCCAATGGGAAATCTCCGGGCCCCGATGGCCTTCCCAATGAGTACTTTAAGGTATTCACCAACATTCTCTCCCCAGATCTACAAACTGTCTTTGCCAAGGCAGCACAATCCTCTGAGTTCCCACCCGAAATGCTCACAGCACACAATGTGACACTACCCAAACCAGGCAAAGACCCCATGACTCCAGCCAATTATAGGCCCATATCATTATTAAACTCTGACATCAAGATATACGCTAAATTACTAGCCAAACGCCTCACTAAATTTCTACCTTCTCTTGTCAGCAGCGACCAGATGGGATTTGTAAAGGGGTGGCAGACCTCAGACGCCACCAGGAGGCTTGTAAATGTTACACACTGTGCGGAAAAGACTCAAACGCCTTCTCTGCTACTGTCAATTGGCGCAGAGAAGGCATTCGATAGAGTACATTGGAAATACATGTATTATGTGCTTTCTAAGTTTGGATTCCAGAGACCATGCCTGAACGCAATTCTAGCACTGTACTTGTGCCCCACAGCCCAGGTACACACCTCTGGCCTCCTGCCCAAAATGTTTCCGATCACAAATGGGACTCGACAGGGTTGTCCTCTTTCGCCCTCCATATTTAACCTGATGATAGAGCCTCTCACAGAAAAAATACGAACACACCCTACGACTACTGGATTTAAGACCACCTCTAGCTCCCATACCATTAATCTATTATTAACAAACCCAGTAACCTCCCTACCCAATGTCCATAAAGTCATAGAGGACTTCAGCAAAATATCATACTACAAAGTTAATTACACAAAATCCCTTATCTTGGACTTAGGAGTCCCCAAACACGCCAAAAGGAAGCTTGAACAATCTCTCCCATATCAATGGACAGACCAAAACATACAATACCTGGGAATCAAACTAACTCCCAAAACAGCCAATCTAGCCACCTCCAACTACAAACCACTCATGACTAAAATAGAAGGCCAACTAAAATCAATGTCAAAAAAGGAGCTCTCCTGGTTGGGCAGGCTGGCGGCCTTTAAGATGCCCATTTTATTTTATATATATTCAGGGTTCTTCCAATCCCTACTCTGTCTCACTTCTTACAAACCCTGTTGAGTGTCCTATGGAAATACATTTGAGGTGGGAAACGTGCCAGGTGGCCACGTCAAAACTTGATTACCCACAAGTCTGTGGGAGGAGCTGGTCTAATAGACATAGGCGACTACTTATGGGCAACTAGGATGGACCAATTGAAGAATGGTTTCGAGGAGAGAATACACCCTTGTGGGTGGAGCTAGAGAGAGAACTAGCCCCAACCCAGGACTTAAAATCACTCCTTATAGGAGACGCATGGGCACAGTGGCCCAAGAAAAACATACCTCCTACCATTTGGGTATCACTGCAGGCATGGAGACTGCTATTAAGTTTTGGTGGCAACTCCACTCCTGTGCCCGATATTCAACCCACTCTAAACACCCTAGCAGATAGAATGCCCTTGTTTTCTAAGGGACAAATCCGAGAATGTGATATTTCCACACTACAAGATCTTCTCTCTGGCTGCACCCCCAAGACAACTAAACAACTAATCGAAGAATTTCATATTCCAAAAAACGTATTTATCACCATAGTAAGAATACAAAAGTTTCTAATAAGCCATAAGGTTCCTACACTAAAAATCCCCCAACCAGTATGGGATTACTACAACTCACACACACCCAAAAGCAAAGGCATCACTCTTTTCTACAAAGGAAACAGGTCTTCCACAAAACAAACACCCACTTAAAATGGAAAAGAGATCTGAAAAATCCTTTTCAGAGGCCCAATGGACAACTGCGTTCAAGAGTATCTCTAATGCAACTCACAGTACCAGCCACTGGGAGATGATGTTGAAAATATATAACAGATGGCAATACACACCTCACAGACTGGCCCTCATCTTTCCCAGATCGTCCCCTGATTGCTGGCGTAACTGCGGTAAACACGGCCACTTGTTGCACATATTCTGGGACTGTCCCAGCATAAAAAGTCTCTGGAACCAGGTCTTCCAACTCATATCCACAATAACCGGGTGCCTGACCAAACCCTCCCCAGAGCTGGCCTTACTGAATATAGGTATACACAACCTGCCTCCGGATAGCAGAGTGGCCACTACCCACATCCTCCTAGAAACCCGCACATTGATACTCCAAAGCTGGAAAGGAGACAAGGCCATTAACGTGTTTGAAGTCAAACAACTGGTCCAAAGACACTACACCCTGGAACGCCTCATAGCAATTAATTCACTATCAGGCCATTCTTTTGACAGGACTTGAAACATATGGACCACACACACAGGAAATCTAGTCAATGAATAAGTATGCAAATTTTTCTTTACTTAACTGTGCTTTTGTATGCTGTGCTTTTCTATAATTTGTATTCTATATACTGCTCCCTTTACCCTACAGTGCATTATGTAATGATTTTTTTTCTGTTATATCTTCAAAACTAATAAAAATGTATTGCAAAAAAAAAAAAAGTCACACAAGTGTGGAAAAATTGAGCCTTGGGTGTTGGTGATGCCTGCACCCTGTAACTCCTTACAGTTAATCTTGGAGGGTGCAGGACTGACACTGTTTTTAAATAATTTAGCTGACTCCTCTGTGTATGGTGATGGGGTTATAGCAGTAGTAGCTGTGGACAAGGAGGCATAAGCCCCTCTGGCAGCTGCAGTGGACTGCGAACTAGTGTCAGCTTTGGTGATAGAAGATGAGGAGGTGGAAGATGGCTTAGTAAGCCAGTTCATCACCTGCTCTGCATGCTGTGGCTGGATAGCATGGCAACATCACTAAACAGAGAAAACCATAGTAACACTACACTATACTCATATACTCACACTACATTAACACTCTACACTCAGAGTCACAATAACACACTAACTCGCTAGTAGCAAACTGAGCTCTGCTCTATCTCCCCTCCAACACACCACAAAAGCTTTCGATGGGAAGGAACCTTTTATAGTGTGGGGTGGGACTATGAGCACTGAGCCGTGATTGGAGAAAGTCATCATCACCTTGTCCAATCAGGGCACTGACAGAACTCTGTGCCCTAATTGGCAAAGCCTTGCACTTGACCAGCAGTCAGGTGCATCATTTCATCCAATTAGGGACCTAGAATGCACTGTGAAGCTCAGATTCGGGTGTTCGCCAAACGGGCAAAGGGGCGATGTTCGGACCGAACTTTTGCTCAGCTCAAACTGTTTGCCCAACTCTACTGTCCAGTAACACACCTCCTGCATTAGTGAGACACAACTCTGGATGAATAAGCCCAGGAGGTACAGCAGAAAGCAGCATTGTCAGTCTGGGGGGAGGGGAGTGTTAAATGTATTAGCAAATTTAAATACATTAAACAAACGGAAGCCAAACTTCAGCTAACATTTTTTAATCAATTACAGCAAACAGATTTTTTTTCCTTTTGGAATAAAGGTTTTGCATGAATAAGTAAAAGCTGATAAATTTAATCACTCCTGCCATTTTTAAACAGTTTATCTCATCCATGTGAACAGATAACTTCTGCTGAAGAGCTTGTGGAGAACTCTAGCAGAAAGAAAGCCTAAAAAAGGAACTAATACAGCCATAACATCTAGGAATTGGTAAGCTGCAATATAATAAATGTTGTTGGTTGGATAGCATGAATGAATAATTCTATCTTACCGACCGCCGTACGACTATAGTCGGTGGTACTTTGAAGTGGAATACCATTGTTATGGTAGCAGATAGCCATAACCCCGGTATCGTTTTTTTCTGCTGGCGATTCTCTTTCAGATAAAAGTGGTCTCACCGGTGGACTCATCGCGAGATTTGAATTTAATTGACGTCCACCCCTTTGTGCGCTCCCTGCGCGCACTCACAGACGACAGCGGAGTACTCTAGCGGCCGTCGCATGCTGCGCGGGCATGCCCGTGGCTCCGGCGGACTCAATGTCCGCTTGTGATCCGCAATCGCCTAATAGAGTGGCAGAACAGGGAACCGCCAATGTAAACACTGTGGTTCTCCGTTCTGTAAAGGGGGACATAACAGATCTACTGATCCCTGTGATCGGGATTAGTGAGATCTGTTATGTCCCAGCCAGCCCAGCCACCACACAGTTAGAACACATACAGGGAACACAGTTAACCCCTTGATTGCCCCTTAGTGTTAACCCCTTCCCTGCCAGTGGAATTTATACAGTAATCAGTGGCTATTTAAATTTCTGATCGCTGTATAAATGTCAGTGGTCCCAAAAAAGTGTAAAAAAATGTCTGACATCTCTACCCCAATATCGCAGTCCTGATAAAAATCGCAGATCGCCGTCATTACTAGTAAAAAAAAAAAAAATAAAAACGCCATAAATCAATTCCCATGGTTTGTAGACGCGATAACCTTTGCGCAAACCAATCAATATACGCCGATTGCGGGTTTTTTTACCAAAAATATGTAGAAGAATATATATCAGCCAAAACTGATGAATATTTTTTTTTTGATATTTATTATAGCAAAAAGTAAAAAATATTGTCCTTTTTTTCAAAATCGTCACTCTGTGTTTATAGTGCAAAAAATAAAAACCACAGAGGTGATCAAATACCACCAAAAAAAAGCTCTATTTTTGGGAAAAAAATGATTAAAGTTTTGTTTGGGTACAACGTTGCACAACCGCACAATTATAATTCAAAATGCGACAGCGATTTGGGCAGGAGGGGGGTATAAGTGCCAGTGGTTAAAGGGGACATTTTTTTTAACTGTCATTTTTAAAAATTTTTTTTTTTTTTTTTGCATTTAAGTGTAAATATGAGATTTGAGGTCTTTTTGACCCCAGATCTCATATTTAAGAGGTATTTAAGAGGTCCTGGCATGCTTTTTTTTATTACAAGGAATGTTTATATTTCTTGTATTAGGAATAAAAGTGATCACATTTTTGCTTTTTTAAAGAACTGTGTAAAAATAAAAAATGAAAAGTAAAATAAATAAGAAAAAGAAAAAAAATTTAAATTGCCCGTCCCGCCGAGCTCGCTTGCAGAAGCGAACGCATAGGTAATCCCTTGAGCATATGAAAACGGTGTTCGAGGTATCACACAATTGTTAGAGTGAGAGCAATAATTCTAGCACTAGACCCTCCTCTGTAACTCAAAACTGGTAACCTGTAAAAATGTTTAAAGTTGCAAAGTTTGTCGCCATTCTGCGAGCAGGAGCCACTTTGAAGCATGTCATGTTGGGTATCAATTTACTCAGCATAACATTATCTTTCACAATATGAAAAAAATTGGGCTAAATTTACTGTTGTCTTATTTTTTTACTCAAAAACGTGAATTTTTTTTCAAAAAAGTTGCGCTTGTAAGACCGCTGCGCAAATATGGTGCGAAAAAAGTATTACAACGACCGCCATTTTATTCTCTAGGGTGTTAGAAAAAATATTTATAATGTTTGGGGGTTTTAAGTAATTTTAGAGCAAAAAAAATTGATTTTATCTTGTAAACACCAAGTCCAAAAAAATAGGCCCTGTCCTTAAAGCGGTAGTAAACCCATCCATTTAACAGTTTAAAAACCAGTTACATTTCCGGCACGTGCCGGAAATGTAATACTCCCATTGGTTGTGCTCTAAACTAAACTGTCAAACCATCCAATGGCTGGTGTCATAGCTGATCACATGTGCAGCATGATGGCAGTTGTAGATTAAACAGAGGCCAAGATGGCAGCTTCCTTGGCTGAAAATGTTAGGAGGGTTTACTACCACTTTAAGTGGTAATACCAGTTTTAGTTAAGCAGTGGTGAGTGTAATTCTCTGAGAGAAATTTTCAAGTAAAGAACATGTGTAACCTCGATGTATCAAAAGAACGTTAACTTGTGAGTTTCAGCCAAGCAACCGTCCTGGTAAATCAGCCTTGGGATGTTGCAGAACATTAGTACCAGGTTAATCTTTGTGATACATATGGAAGAACACACATTTTGACCTTCAGGGTTGGGACACTCTTTCTAGAAATAGGAGGAGGTGGAAGCAGCTGAATGTGGTGGGTGACTGTGGTGGATGAAAATAGCCCTGGTTGGTGAGAGGACAGGGCGCTTTATGTTCCTCACCTCACTGCTCGGTTTCGATATTGGAGCCTGCTGTGTTCTGGGGTTGGCTTAGGGACCTGGCCTGGAGAATCACAAGAGCAAGGCCTTGTGTTAATAGAAGTGTGATGGTTTCCTGTGGTGTGTGCCTATAAGTCAAAGTGAATTAAAAATACAGAGTAGTACTAATTGTAGCCAGGTGCTAGAGATAGAGAATGAATTAGGACACTGTGCTGCAGTGCTCTCTGTGATCCCAATGGACATCAGCTGACTGGGTTAACACTCGTCTCCATCCACCAGGGGGAGCTGACAAGCAGAGGGAGCTCAAGAGATTTGGTGGAATTAACAAAAAAGCTCAAGTCTCCCAGTATTATTGCCGGGGAACTCTCTCTATCTTCTCAGGCCAAAGTCCTTCAACCGTGAGGGTGTGCTGCCAAGGTCTGATAATTGGCTACATGCCCCACAGGGAGCGATTATATACCTTCCCATGAGCCATTATCAGGTGGAGCCTAATTACTGAGATTAGCTGGCTGCTGGGAGACACCTGCAGGTGACCATCGGAACTATACCCTTTGGCTCTGGGAGCAGCAGTGCCACCAGCAGCTGATCTAAGTCCCGACATGCTACTAGCAGAGACTGAACACATAGGGACTGGCCATCTAACTAACAGCATTATTTACTGCATGCAGACTTTACTAGGACTGTTATCATGTGCGCCACTATAAAGACTGAGCCCCAACACTAAACAGCTGAAGAACAAGGGCTAGAGACTGATCATCAGATAGCTGCTTCACAAGAACCGTGCCTGTTGTCAATAGCAATAGGTACATTTTTATGGAGCCTTAAATTGTGTTGCTGCCATTCATATAGAAAAGTGGATATATCCTTCTGTTTACAGAGGAGTTATAACAGCATTGATTATTATTAGTGTTGAGCGAACCCGGACTGTAACGTTCGGGTCCGTACCGAACTTTCGGGTGTCCGTGGCACGGACCCGGACCCGGACATTTCAAAAATCGTTCGGGTTCGGTCCGGGGTTCTGCTATTTTACTCCACGTGTTGAGAAGCTGCAGGGCAGCCAATCAACAAGCGTTTCACTGGTTTGCCCTTAGAAGCCATCACAGCCATGCCTACTAATGGCATGGCTGTGATTGGCCAGTGCATCATGTGACCCAGCCTCTTTATAAGCTGGAGTCACAGTACTGCAGTCACATGCTCCTTGGGTTAGTGTAGGGAAAGGAAGCTGAAAGCTTGAGGGACAGATTTGAGACATTTTAAGACCTGATCCTGCATCCTGAGATAGATTACTTTACTACTGCTGTCTGTGCTGTTGCTCTGAGGACAGATA
>BLSH010248004.1:498126-511717 GCA_018402905.1 Glandirana rugosa | reverse complement strand
ATCTATGGGACGTGTGTTGGTTACAAGTCATAGTTTTTCGTTTGTAGTCTGACCAATCACCATATATTTGGATTATGTAACAGTACCCTACGTCATTTATCGTCATACGTGTATTTACTCATTCAAGTAACCTGTCATACAAATCATCCGATATCGTCGTATCGTACCTAAAGATACGTCGACTTAATCACATTTGGACCATTAGGTGTTTTAGTTGTTATTCATTACCGAAATCTTTTGTCATTGTCACTATTATTAATCTCAACTCGCTTGGAGACCTTCAAGCCCAAGACGACCAGGCAGGCTTGAAGCCCTGTTTCAGCGTGCGATCGTTCGGGTTCCGTCCGGACCCGGACCCGGACTTTGTCCCGAAGTTCGGACGGACCAGCAGAACCCGAACTTCCAGAGGTTCGCTCAACTCTAATTATTATCACTGTTACTGTTTTCTAAAGCCATTACTTATTGTTGATTTTGTGGATTACCAGGTTTACACTAATTCAGCTGCATAGAAATCCATGCTATGCTGCTATAGCCTACTAAACATACTGTCCAATGAACTTACTCATTTATGTGCATACTGCTATTTACTGCATCCCATGACAATGTATTAGGTTTATATACCACTAACCAGTCTGATGTTTGCTTTTTGATACTGAACATTGGTTGTGTGCAGGGTATCTATATGTGTGCTCCCAGTAGCAGTGCAATATTCATTTGCTTACCTAGTGTGTCAGTGGGGCTGAGGTTGTTCTCAGAGTTGGGGCAGAAAAACAGAGAACACAATCTATCAAGCAGCTCCTGCACGGGTAGCGCTACACAATGTTCATGTGTCAAGGGAGGACACGAATGACTGGAAAGGTGAACATCACATTCGGCAACCCCATCCTGAAACAAGGTTAGTGGGACCGAGAGAGAGGATTATAATGTTTATTGCTTTCTGGCATGAAGAGGTTAATACTATAGGAACTGAAGTGTGGAGAACTACTTTAATGGCTGGCGGTTTCTAACCTACCCTCTAGGGTGTGAACTCCCATCTCCACTCCCCCACCAATACATGGATTATGCAATTGTGATTTGATTAGGCCACATGGTCATGTAGAACCTGGTAGGCCCTGAGGTCACAAAATAGCAGCTAATAACAGGTAGTACAACCTCTTGTACCCTCGAATTACTGTAGACTCCTGGCTTTGCACCTGATTTACCAAAACATGTGTAACTGAAGTATGGAGAACTACTTTAATGGCCGGTGGTTTCTAACCTGCCCTCTAGGGTGTGAAATCCCATCTCACACACTCACCCCCACACCCACATACATGGACTGTGCAATTGTGATTTGATTAGGGCACATGGTCATGTACAACCTGGTAGGCCCTAAGGTTGCAAGATAGAAGCAAGTATCTGGTAGCACAACCTCTCGTGCCCTCAATTTACAGTAAACTCCTTGCATAGGACCTGGTATCAACCCACATTAGGGAGAGCTACTGTACAGCCACTACACTTATTACAATTTTTTATATAGTAAACAATAAAACAATGTGGGATACCACCTTTTTTACCAAAAACATCTGTGGGATAGGTAGCTACAGCTCAATCCACTTGACATTGGCACATGACAGCAACTTGTAGATGTAGATGTGCAGTATCTAATCATGCAGAGGTGAACCTGCAAAGTTGTTGGTCTAAGAGTAATGGCAAGCAGATAAGCATAAGAGGTCAAGGCATGGGAGCACTCAAAGACCACAGAATGGATTAGCCTATAGTCCTTTGCAACATGTTCACAGGTGTCCTTCACATGGATATCTTGGCATGAGAATGAGTCTGAAAAACGTATGTGATGTCTAGGCTGTCAGCTACTTTAACAGTGGAGTGATTATCCATATATTCCAAATGCTGCTAATTCAAAGGAAATGTCCGTTATTTGGAATCAAGTCTCTCTGTCTATCTTTTCTCAGCAATTGTCACTTGTGTTGAGCGAACCCGGACTGTAACGTTCGGGTCTGTACCGAACTTTGGGGTGTCCGGGACCCGGACACGAACACAGACGTTTCAAAAAACGTTTGGGTTCGGGTTCTGGGTTCTGGTAGTTGATCACGCATGTTGAATAGCTGCAGGGCAGCCAATCAACAAGTGTTTCACTGGTTTGCCCTTAGAAGCCATCACAGCCATGCCTACTAATGGCATGGCTGTGATTGGCCAGTGCATCATGTGACCCAGCCTCTATATGAGGCTGGAGTCACAGTGCTGCATGTCACATGCTCTTGGGTTAGTGTAGGGAGAGGAAGCTGCCGGCGTTTTTGTGAGGGACAGATTGCAGACATTTTAACATCTGGTCCTGCATCCTGAGATTACTACTACTGTTGCTCTGAGGGACAGATTACAGAAATTTGAGATTTCACATACTGCTGCTTTGAGTGACAGATTGCAGATCAAATAACACAACGATCGTTACGATTGTACACAACGATCAGATTGTGGGATCGTACACAACGTTCAGATTGTGGGAGTAATTTGAGATTTCACATACTGTTGCTTTGAGCGATCTGACTGCACTAGGTAGAGGCTACTGCTTAGAGGGACAGATTATTGTTCAAAAATCATCTCCTAGTTCTAAAGGGAGAGGTTCTAGCCCCAGCTGTAAGTGACACATTATTGTTCAAAAATCATCTCCTAGTTCTAAAGGGAGAGGTTTTAGCTGCAGCTGTAAGTGACACATTATTGTTCAAAAATCATCTCCTAGTTTGTTTGATTTTAATTTATTTTCCCTATCCCCATTTTTTTGTAGGGCACTTGCTCTACTCTTACCCCCATTTTACTTCCTTTTGCAGCCCTCTAGCACTTGCCAGGACTTTGTTACAGCCATTTTTGTGCCTAAAAGTTCGGGTCCCCATTGACTTCAATGGGGTTCGGAATCCGGGATAAAGTTTGGGCAACGTTCGGTGCCGAACCCGGACTTTTTCCCAAAGTTCGTTCGGACCCTCCGAACCCGAACGCCCAGGTGTTCGCTCAACTCTAATTGTCACTTTTTTGGGTCTGTATGGACCTCTATAAAGAAAAAATGGACTGCCATATGAGATATATACTACACTATACCTGTGATCCAATCTCCAAATTATTGCATTTCTTATTCTTAAAGGCCAGCATAGTAAGTAAAAGTAGCGGTGAAAATACTTGTGGGTTTAATCAATAATGTCCTACATATTAAAGCTGTCCCTCTAACTCATCCCAGAAAGTTGGGATGTATGAATATCTCTCGTTATTTTAAATTAAGCAACTGGATTTGTTTTCACTCAACAATTTGACAGAATTTCAGGATCAATCCAAAAATGTCTTCAGGGTTACATGCATTGCAGATGTGGAAGTGGAACTGTTAAACATATTTGAAACGTTTCTCCGCACATTATAGGGTAGGCAGGATTATGTGTGTGGGTGGTGTAGGTATGGAGCATAGGATATGGACTAATTGTTTACATGATAATGTGAATGTAATAAAGAATATCAGAAGCATGCAACTCCAAGTGGTAGTGCAGTTCTAATTCTGTTGGCAAGAAGGGGAATTCACCTCTGAGTATGAGCAGAAGATAGGAATACGTGATAGCAGTGGAATTTAAAACAATGTACTTTATAGAGACTGACCTTAAATTTAAAAAAGATCCATTGTGACCTTATTATATTGTGCTAATGTCTAAAATGTCCATTAAACAGTTATACATGGGAAGTGCAAAAAACAGGACAGAGTGTCTTTAATTAAAAAAGTATCCATCTTTCTTCATGTTCTTGGCTCCAGCGCTGTGATTACTCTGTTATACATGCTGCACTCTTTTGCCTTCCATGTTTCTTGTTTACATTTGCTTTAATTAAAAGCACAAATCCCAGTCCAGCTGGCTGTTTTGCGGTTGTATAATTCTGAGATGAATGCTGCTTTTTGCACAGATCGATGTAGCCTGTGTACTTCCAGATAACTCACTACAGAGAGGGCTGAGTTCAGTATAAACTCCCCATTGTACGAGAGCCTGCAATATATCACTTTTAATAGTAGAACACAAAACCATACAGAAGTCAGGTAGTTGTAACTTTAAGATTCATAAAGGTGCTTTGAATAAATGAAAGTTAGCACACAGGACGACAAAATGCTCCACAACACACAAGCTTCTGTCCTGTTATTCCACAGTTTCACTGTATTTTCTTAGGCTAAACATGGAAAGTAATCATGTTGCACAGCCTCCTTTCACATGTTATGCCATTTTTGCATAAAGAGCCCTTGTTGTAGGCAGAAACAATATATTCATAGTTTCAGTACAATATTTTCAATTCATTTTTTAACGAAGTGATGAAAGTTGCAATAAAGCTAATTTGCTTCACACTTTGCAATGTCCGTGAGAAATGCATTTGTATATTTGTTCCTTATTTACTGATATATGTATATGAAACTACATTATACTGCATACCCTCATGTAACTTCAAGACTGTCTCCCTTATACTATTTCTGACACATGGCACTGTTTCTTCTCATAAACACTTGTGAAGCATCAACAACTGTAGCAACAACGACTTACTCGCTTTCATAGGGGAAAATATCCTATCCTTCAAAGAAGTAGTGTACTGAGAATACATAGCCTTTTAGCAGAGCAATCCCCCTTTGTCAGATGTAATAAACAAGTGTCATCAAATGTAGAATTTATAGAGCAGTAAGAGATTATTTGCATTAGTGACAGCCACTAGAACTGTAAATTTCGGGTCCGTACTGAACTTTGGGGTGTCCGTGACCCGGACCCGAACCCGGACATTTGGAAAAAAGTTTGGGTTCGGGTATTTTATCCCACCTGTTGAATAGCTGCAGGGCAGCCAATCAACAAGCGTTTTACTGGTTTGCCCTTAGAAGCCATCACAGCCATGCCTACTAATGGCATGGCTGTGATTGGCCAGTGCATCATGTGACCCAGCCTCTGTATAAGCTGGAGTCACCTAGTGCTGCATGTCACATGCTCTCAGGCTAGTGTAGGGAGAGGAAGCTGCCAGCACTGTGAGGGACAGATTGCAGATATAATAACATCTCATCCTGCATTACAGAACAATCTGATTCTGGAATAGGTAGAGATTACTACTACTGCTGCTTTGAGGGACAAATTGCAGATCTCATCCTGCATTACAGAATTATCTGATTCTGGACTAGGTAGAGTTTACTACTCCTGCTTTTAGGGACAGATTGCAGATCTAATAACATCTCATCCTGCATTACAGAACGATCTGATACTGGACTAGGTAGAGTCTACTGCTTTGAGGGACAGATTATTGTTCTAAAATCATCTCCTAGTTCTATAGGGTCAGGTTCCTGCTGTTGCTGTAAGGGACAGATTATTGTTCTAAAATCATCACCTACTGATATAGGGTCAGGTTCCTGCTGTTGCTGTAAGGGACAGATTATTGTTCTATAATCATCTCCTAGTTCTATAGGGAGAGGTTCCTGCTGGTCCTGTAAGGGACAGATTATTGTTCTAAAATCATCACCTACTGCTATAGGGTCAGGTTCCTGCTGTTGTGGTAAGGGACAGATTATTGTTCTAAAATCATCGCCTACTCCTATAGGGTCAGGTTCCTGCAGTTGCTGTAAGGGACAGATTATTGTTCTAAAATCATCGCCTACTCCTATAGGGTCAGGTTCCTGCTGCTCCTGTAAGGGACATATTATTGTTCTAAAATCATCTCCTAGTTCTATAGGGAGAGATTCCTGCTGCTCCTGTAAGGGACAGATTATTGTTCTAAAATCATCTCCTAGTTCTATAGGGAGAGGTTCCTGCTGGTGCTGTAAGGGACAGATTATTGTTCTAACATTGTCTCCTAGTTCTATAGGGAGAGGTTCCTGCTGCTCCTGTAAGGGACAGATTATTGTTCTAAAATCATTGCCTACTGCTATAGGGTCAGGTTCTGCTGCTGCTGTAAGAGACAGATTATTGTTCTAAAATCATCGCCTACTGCTATAGGGTCAGGTTCCTGCTGGTGCTGTAAGGGACAGATTATTGTTCTAAAATCGTCTCCTAGTTCTATAGGGAGAGGTTCCTGCTGCTCCTGTAAGGGACAGATTACTGTTCTAAAATCATCTCCTACTGCTATAGGGTCAGGTTCATCAATATTTTGGGGGCTACCCCAATTAGAAAAAAAAACAAACAAACAACAAAAAGTGTTGGCTACCTCCTCCTTCTCCTCCACCACCGCCACTTCCACCTACACTGCCACGGTCACGGCCTAGTCAACTTCTAGGCTCCCACTCCACATCCACACCTCCCTTCCCATTTTTATTTTTTTTATTTGATTTTAAGTTATTTTCCCTATCCCCATTTTTTTGTAGGGCACTTGTCCTACTCTTACCCCCATTTTACTTGCTTTTGCAGCCCTCTAGCACTTTCCAGGACTTTTTTACAGCCATTTTTGTGCCGGAAAGTTCGGGTCCCGATTGACTTCAATGGGGTTCGGGGTCAAGTTCGGGTCAAGTTCGGTACTGAACCCAAACGTTTTTGCGAAGTTCGGCCAAACCCGAACATCCAGGTGTCCACTCAACTCTGACAGCCACCCTTCTGAAAAGTGATCTGCGGTTGACTGCTTTTCAGAGGGTGGCCGGGAGGTGATGTGTCCCCTGCTCGGTGCCTATTTTAATCGTTAAAAGCCTGCACCACCACTGTAAAATTTTACCAATTGTAAAACTGTAGTTCAACCATCCGTTTTTACCGCTCCCTGGCCGCAAGTGTGAACAAGTCCTAACAAAGCAATCAACATGGTAATCAAAATCAGCTGTTGAAACAAATATACTGAGCACACTTCAGAAATAGTTTTTCCACACACATTAGGCTCATCTCGGGGGTGTAACTTCAGCCACACAGATCCTGGCAGATTGAGTTCCATCAAGCAGTGGCAAGGGCCTACCTTGGCCACGTAGCTAATGAAGATCATCTTGGCCCACGTAGCCAATCAGCAGTCTCCCTTTGCAATGTTGCCAGATATGAGTCTAGTCCAGTCTGCACAGCAGCAGCCCATCAAAGGCTGTTATCCTCCCTCCCTGTGCTGATGCTATAGTACAGCAGGGTAGAAGAGAGAAAAAAAGGTATGCACAGAAGGATTGTTTTGCTCTGCTGGGTGGCTTAAGGAAACCCAATGAGCGCTGCAATACCATGCCTACACATGCACACATAATGTGTATCAACAGACTCTCTAATGGGGCCCCCTCCCACATCCAGGCTACCATGAATCAGACTGAGACAGAAGTGCAGTAAAAATCACACTATTTAATAAAAATGGTAAAATAGAACAAACAGAGCAAACAAAGTCAAAACATAGCCAAGGTTCAGTAGCTAGAGGGGATTGGTTGGAGCAAGCCAGCAAACAGGGATCAAGAGATCTGTGAGGTCAAACAAACAGCATGCAGGGTCAGGAGCCAGAAGGGAAGTCAGCCGAGCAGATTCTTTAATCCAGAAACCAGAAAAAACGTCAAACAGGCAAAAGTCATTCACAGGAAAACACAGCAGAGATTTATCCAGAGATGTTGACCATGCGAAGGCTTCTGAGATCTGATGCAGGCAATTTATATAGCTAGGAGAGCTGGTTAACAAGCAGGATATGGACATCAGGTGAGACAGAGTGGAAGCTGAGACTGGCAATTAACCCTCAGTTGAGCAGCTTGCTCTGAGAAGGGAGAGCTGAGCCCAGCCCTGACAAATAGCAGCTGTGTGGGCTGCTATGGCTATTGTTACTTCACTGTTTTACATAATTTATTATTACAGCTGTGCAACAGCATGCCTGTAAACTGTTGGAGGACTCTTTGCAATTTAGGATAAAAAATTGTATGGCTAGAATCAAAGAACATATCCTACTGAAAGCTATTTATATTCTAAGAGCCTCAAAATCCATCATTTAGATTTTCTCGCTCTTCCTGTTTTGCCTAGGACCCGTCAAGTAGACAGGAAGTTGGGAGAAATATTTAAAACCTGGACACAAAAAGCAGTAAAAAAATGAACCGGGGTTATTTCCCTCTTTTACTATGAAAAAAAAAATTGGATTGATTTAGGCATTAACTGCCCTGATTGTCAACATTACATATCAGAGTTATCCTCTGACTTATGCTTGGTGAATGAATTACTATGATACAGGTGGATATTTGTGTAAAACTGTGAAATCAGTAATACTTACTTTATCTTTATGAGAACTGAAAGGGGCATGTTGAATAGAACAGAAATGTGAGAGATGTATTTATCATAGGGCATTCATGGGTAAATAATAATAGAAGGGTAAGAAGGGTTAGCTCCAAAAGACAATTATTTTGACTATTATTTTATTCTCTAAACACTTGTTGGTAAATAGAAGGGTTTTCTGATAGGTCCCAAAGTTCCTTCTAGCAGTAGCAACATGCTTTAGGCCTCATGTACACTGCTGCTGGTAAACGGACGTTTAGGAGCAGTTGAGCGTTTTTTTCAGCTGCCCCTGAACTCTCCTCTGTGTTATCTTATCAGTACATGTAAACAGGTTCATTTATAGCTGTTTCTAGGCAGTTGAGTTTAGAAGCATTTTTTGGAAAGCAAAAAAATGCATTCAGGACGGATGTTCAGAGGCATTTGAAACGCCAAATGCCTGTAACAGCTTGAAAACGTTTGTAAGCGCGGTAACTCACATTTAGCCTTGTTTCGTTTACTGCGATTTTTAATGGAGATTAGAGTTGAGCGAACCCGAACTGTAAAGTTCGGGTCCGTACCGAACTTTGGGGTGTCCGTGACCCGGACCCGAACCCGGACACTTGAAAAAAAGTTTGGGTTTGGGTTCCGGGTTCGGGTATTTGATCACGCATGTTGAATAGCTGCAGGGCAGCCAATGAACAAGCTTTTCACTGGTTTGCCATTAGAAGCCATCACAGCCATGCCTACTAATGGCATGACTGTGATTGGCCAGTGCATCATGTGACCCAGCCTCTGTATAAGCTGGAGTCACGTAGTGCTGCATGCCACATGCTCTCAGGCTAGTCTAGGGAGAGGATGCTGCTGGCGCTGTGAGGGACAGATTGCAGATATAGTATTAATAACATCTCATCGATCTGATTGTGGACTAGGTAGAGATTACTACTACTACTGCTTTGAGGGACAGATTGCAGATCTAATAACATTTCATCCTGCATTACAGAACGATCTGACTGGACTAGGTAGAGTCTACTGCTTAGAGGGACAGATTATTGTTCTAAAATCATGGCCTACTCCTATAGGGTCAGGTTCCTGCTGTTGCTGTAAGGGACAGATTATTGTTCTAAAATCATGGCCTACTCCTATAGGGTCAGGTTCCTGCTTTTGCTGTAAGGGACAGATTATTGTTCTAAAATCATCGCCTACTCCTATAGGGTCAGGTTCCTGCTGTTGCTGTAAGGGACAGATTATTGATCTAAAATCATTTTACTTCCTTTTACAGCCCTCTAGCACTTTCCAGGAATTTTTTACAGTCATTTTTGTGCCGAAAAGTTCGGGTCCCCATTGACTTCAATGGGGTTCGGGGTAAAGTTTGGGTCAAGTTCGGTACCGAACCCGAACTTTTCCCCAAAGTTCGGCCGAACCCACCAAACCCAAACATCCAGGTGTTCGCTCAACTCTGATGGAGATACATTTTTGAATATTAAAAAAAAAAAAAAATGCTTCTAAACGTAAATGCGGCTAAACTGACGTTTTTAAATGTTGGTTACTATCTGTCAAGTTAAATCGCTCAGTAGAGGTTTTAAAATGTCCCGTGTACATGAAGCCTTAATGTTCTCCTTCCTTGCAGATGAACAAAGTGTTGGAGGGAGAATTGTAGGTGTCATAAGGTAAGTAAGGACAGTTGCAGGAGCTATGATTAATATGAACCTCTGGCCTGCATAGCAGGTACACTTAAACTATAAAGTAAATTCCAATGAATACAATTTTATATAAGTTTAAATATTTTATTATTTTTTTCAAAATTAACTTCAATGGTTCAATAGTTTACTTCAATAGTTTAAAAATCTGCAGGTTTTATTAAAATAATACAAAGTAATCCTGTTATGAAGGTTCTTGTTCAGGCATTTCCTGTTATAAAGGGGCAACACCATGTCTCTGTCTCCCATCTGTGTTTGAGCATTGTCATCCTTTTACACCTGCTTCTTGTGGAGGCAGAAAGAGGCTGTTTCAAAACATATGGCATGGTCCATTGTTGTCCAATGCCGTGCAGACTTCACTGCATGCATGTAGACAGGAAATTTCTGCCCAGAGGCTTCACATCAACATACCTGAAACACAAATATGGTAAAAAGTATTTTATTTAAAATTAAGGTTAGGGTTTTATATCAAGTTCAATGATCCCTACAGCAAAGTGAATAGGTTCATTGTAAATAAATATTAATTGCTACTCTTCACTGCTCTGGCATGTTGCATTGGAAAACCACTCTGTTTATGTAGAATTGAGCTGAAATGGCATTCAACAAATGGCCAGGACAGCACGTTCTAAAACAGGCAGTTTAGAATTTAGTGGCAGCAGCTTTTAATAATCATTTGAAAATTAACAATTGAAATTAATTTCAAACAGGATGTGGCGCTTTGGCACAATTTCATTGCAAACTTCTGAAAAAATTATATATCAGTATTTATTAAACACCTATAGGTTTTTAAACCTTTGCTGCAATGTACATTTGCACTGAGGTCTTTGTAGATGTTTTAAGCTAGAATTACAAGATATGTCATCCCCAGAACATTTATTTTCTTTAATATCATTGTAATCTTATGAGTCATTCAGCTGTGTTCTCCTGAGTATTGTTTAAGGATTTGTGTGACTTTTTGTTTTGCTGGTTGGAATTGAAAGGTTTTGTACTTTTGTGGCTTTTTGAGTTTACACTGCCTGCAGACAAAACAAGGACTGAATGTTTTAGGCAACATATTTACAAAAACATGCAATAACAGTACTCCAGGGACATATAAAAAGTAGAAATTCAAGCAGCTCTATAATCATTAAAGTGTATCTCTAGGCAAAGCTTTTTTCGTTTTAAGTTCATATCGCTGTCAACCTTCTATTTTTACTGGTGACCATTGTCACCAATACTTTTATCTGAAGATAGGCTGGATATGCACAGGCTTATTTAATACAGTGACTTTGCGAAGAAACCTTTTTCCTGAAAGTGGTGAAAAGGGATAACACATCTTTTTGCGAGGATAAAATACTTTTGAACTGGGGAGAGTCATCTTATATGGTCACTCTATAACATTCTGAGTTGGCGAGTTCTTCGGGCTGAAAGTTCTCTTATAGATATTTGAAGGATGTTCAGGTACAACAGTAATTTCATTAAATAGGTTGAATGTTCTTTGCACTATCCAAGCTTTTTTCTGTCCATGATACCTTTGTTCATTATTCCAACATAGCGTTGAAGTATATGTGCATTAACGGGGATATCCTTACTTGCAAGTGCAGAGAAATTCTAAAAATGCTCGTGCAAAGTTTCATCCTGAGGGTGTATACCTCACAAAGGAAGGGGAGGGTGGATTTACTAAAACGCAGAATATGGTGTAGCTGTGCATAGTAACCATTCAGCTTCAAGGTTTTATTGTCAAAGCTTAACTGAACAAGCTGAAGTCAGAAGCTGATTGGTTACTGTGCACAGCTTGGTGGAAGCTTGGTGGAAGGTTTCAATTTTACAGGTGGCACATCATCAGAAGTTCTGAACATTACTAGATAAGGACTATATGAACTGTATATCACCACTTTTATGTTATTGCTATTCTTATTAAGCACAAACTGAATTGGTCTTCTGTATATTTAGTTGTTTGTCCGGACTTGACTTCAGCTGTCTCCAAAAGAGAAAAAAAAATGATGACACTTGACAGTTCAGTTGAGAGCACATGCAAACGTTACAGTTGTCATTCATGACATGCCTTGAATTAAACTGTTCTGGGAAAAAGTAACCTTGGTGGGTTTCGTTCCTCTTTAATGTATGTAAAGTGAATTCAGCTTTGGTTTTGTTCCAGTATTCCATTGGCAGTAGTGTTACATTGTCTGCTGGAAACCTTGAAATTACTCCAAGTTTTTTTTTTTTATATCCAAAGTCATTTGTCCTTATAAGCCGGAATTAACACAAAGTATATATCCATCAAATAAACATTCAAAATTATTTCTTAGTCATAAAGAGAGAGCTATGTTTGTGCATACAGTACATGGCAGTCACATATGTGTATTATATGCCCATCTAAATGGCAGCTGCCTATTCACCAATAGAGACATTAATCTCAAAATGTACAGAAGGGGCCTGTCCAGTATGAACACACTTATAGCATTCACAGTGTTAGGTACTTAGCTCATTATCAAGCTCTAATCAACACAGATTTGTTCATCAGGAAACACATCTAACATAAATCCAACAATGACACACTGGAGAACTTATTGATGTTATCCAGTAGTCAGTTCCTGAAGATCTCTGCATCTACAAAGCAGCCGCCCCTTCAAATAATGGGTGCATTCAGTACTAATATGAAAAGGGACCTGCTGAGTGCATTGATACTTCCGATATAAGGCTATAAAACTTTCTCAGAACAATTATGCATTCAATTCTATTTTGATCGTCATTCAATTATGGCTGACTAAAGTTCACTTAGCAAAAAATGCTCATTAAATAGTTCTAATAATAACATAACATTACAGAGAAAGTCATTCTGCTCTTATGCCATCCAGTTATAAAATACTGAAACATTGAAGATCTTAGTCACAGTCATATTGAGTGTTTAATTCCTATTATGTGTTGAAATCACGAATGGAATATCCCATGAACAAGGCCAGAATACTTCGTTTTTCCTGTGTCCCAAAACGTACTGGGGGTATCAGAACTAAAGGTCCATCATCATTAGGATGACACAATATAGACACAGGTAGACACCCATCTCAAAACACTCCCAGTCTGCTTTGATCCTTTGATTCTGCTTTGATGATGTGAGGGGTGTACTCACTTTTGTGAGATACTGTGTATATATATATATATATATATATATATATATATATATATATATATATATATATATACTCGTAGGTATATATATGTATATTTACCATTAGGGGTGGGTCACTCCTTGTGATTCTGTGAGTTCCTTGGGGTAGCTGTCATGGCGGGCTTCCAAACATCCACCTGTGTAGCAATAATTAGAGTTGAGCGAACCTCTGGAAGTTCGGGTTCTGCTGGTCCGTCCGAACTTCGGGACAAAGTCCGGGTCCGGGTCCGGACGGAACCCGAACGATCGCACGGACAACGAACCCCATTGAAATCAATGGGGACCCGAACTTTTATGCACAAAAATGGCTGTAACAAAGTCCTGGAAAGCCCTAGAGGGCTGCAAAAGGAAGTAAAATGGGGGTAAGGGTAGGGCAAGTGCCCTACAAAAAAATGGGGACAGGGAAATAACTGTAAATATTTAAAAAAAAATAAAAACATAAAAAAAGCAAAAATGGAGGTGAATGTGGATCATCTTCAAACTGTGTCTGAAAATTATTAATTAACGGTAGAAGCCATATAACTGTTCTAAAATCATCTTCAAACTAGGGCAAGTGCCCTACAAATAAATGGGGATAGGGAAAATAAATT
>BLSH010248004.1:463475-475200 GCA_018402905.1 Glandirana rugosa | reverse complement strand
TAAGTCATAGATGTCATAAGATGTAGAGGTATTTCAACCAGTCGTCGTGCTTCGTACTTCACGGGATTTTAAAGGACCATATACCGATGCAACTGGAACCCGGAGTCTTTTGTGTCACCTAGTTGTGGTCGTCTACTGTACCAGGTTTAGTAATGACTGACACCTTTGAAATGTGACCTGGAATTCGTTGCACCTAACACACGGAGAGGAGAGAAGGAGGTCTGAGACCCTGGGACTAAAGGTTTCCTTTACGTTTTAAATGAAAGTAGTCTCTTGTATTGAAACCTGGTGAGTCGTCGTCAGGTCAGGTAAAACAGAAATCGGGGTGGACTGCAGCTGGAGTCAGTGCTTCAAGAACTACTACGCACAGACGTATGCAAGACATGGGTTTCAGCTGTCGCATTCCTTGTGTCAAGCCACTCTTGAACAACAGACACCATCAGAAGTGTCTCGCCTGGGCTAAAGACAAAATGGACTGGACTGCTGCTGAGTGGTCCAAAGTTATGTTCTCTGATGAAAGTAAATTTTGCATTTCCTTTGGAAATCAGGGTCCCAGAGTCTGGAGGAAGAGAGGAGAGGCACACAATCCACGTTGCTTAAGGTCCAGTGTAAAGTTTCCACAGTCAGTAATGATTTGGACCATGTCATCTGCTGGTGTTGATCCACTGTGTTTTCTGAGGCCCAAGGTCAACGTAGCCATATACCAGGAAATTTTAGGGCACTTCATGCTTCGTGCTGCTGACCAACTTTATGGAGATGTAGAATACTGTAGATACTGAATTTGGGGTTTTCCTTAGTTGCCAGTTATAATCATCAAAATTAAAAGAAATAAACATTTGAAATATATCAATCTGTGTGTAATGAATTAATATAATATACAAGTTTCACTTTTTGAATGGAATTAGTGAAATAAATCCATTTTTTCATGATATTCTAATTATATGACCAGCACCTGTATACTGCCACGTGAATTGTGTATGCCCAGGGACATTGCAATTTGTGAAATATCTTTGATACACTGAGCATGGTCAGCCACTTTGTTATTTGAGCCATATCTCTGGATACACTGAGCATGCTCAGAGACTTAGCTGTTTGACATCTGATAAGTAAATGGAAGATAATGCTCTTGTTGTTCTCCATCTCACATAAATCTAAACCATAACTCCCACAGCAGTCTTCACAAACCACACACAATACCATTGCTGATGCAATATACCCTAAAATGTTTGACATGGTTAGTGCTCCTTATTTTTGTTCCCGCTGTACCCTATGAAGTTTAAGGTGTGTCCAATTTAAGTGTTTCTCTTTTAGATTGTAAGCTCTTTAGAGCAGGGCCCTTCTAACCATATTGTAAAGTGTTGTAAAAAATGTTGCAACAATAAATGACAGTAAATTTTTTGGGCAAAGTATATGAATGTACAAAATAGTGTTCCTATTGTCCAAATAAAATGTAGAATCTGTTTTGAAGCTTTTTTTTTACTGAGAATTAATAAAATATTTTATAAGTGGAATTTGTTGTTAACACACCTTGCCATCTGTATTAAATCTACTTTGCTACAAAATAACTGTATTCTGCACACATGCAAGTCATTAAATAGAGAAAAAAGTGTAGATCCAAAACTAAAAGAGCTAGCTTTTAACAGCTCCAATGCTGACTTTCCTCCCCACTCCTTGCAATGCTGACTTTTGCTATATTTCGCTTCATCCCTTGCTGGCATGTAGATATTAGACATAGAACCAGTAAGACACAAGAAGGCATTCATCAGTTGACCTCATTAGCACACACCCGTGGCTGCATTCCCTTCTTCCAGAAGATCCCAACCAACCCCAGCTAGGTGCATGGTTTTCTAATACAATTAATCAGCAATCACTGGTCTCACTAAACACAGACATTTTTTTTTTGTCTTAAATGCATCTTGCATAGATCTGTTTATTTGGAGAGTGCAGGAAATGAGAGATCAGATAACAGCCATATGGATAGAGCTGTAGTATTGAAAACAGGAGAAACATGTCCTGGATTCTGTAAAGCTCGGCATACACTATACAATCTGATTGTACAATCTCCTTTAGATCTGCCATCAATTATGCAGTGCAAGGGCCTGCCTGATTGGATACAGAGTGATCGGATAGCTGGTGTGTCCTCCCATGATATAGTTTTGGTAAATCTAAAAGAGATTGTACAGAGCTTTAGCCACCTAAAATAAACTAGTTGCTAACTACTTCTAATCCTTGTTTGCTTTGCAACAACATTTTCAAAATACAAATCCACTTCAGTAACATTTAGAAAGTTATGGGTACCTCTTAAGTGTCCAGAGAACTCTATGTAGCTTTGTGGAGTGGAGGTGATCTGTCTGCCACAAGTGGGTGTGACAAAACAAATTTGATCGGAAAAAAAATCAGAGTGGGGGTCTCCCCCAATACAAACCAGGCTCTTAGGTCTCTATTATATGACAAATAATTGTTAATGTCTAAGGCCCCTTTCACACTTGTGCAACTTGTCCTGTGACTTGGGACTGCAAAGTCACATGACAAGTCGTTCCCCATTATTTTCAATGTGTACCATTCACATCTGTGCGACTTCAAGTCGCAGCAACTTCAAAGTAGCCCCTACACTACTTTGGTCTGACTTTGATGCGACTTGAGGTCCGTAGACCTCAGGATTACACAGGCATTGCTGCAAGTCACATCAAAATTGCAGCAAAATCACCGTAAAATCACACGACTTTCAAGTCGCACCAGTGTGAAAGGGGCTTTAATAGAATTTTATTAGAATGTTGACTTCTAGTTATATATGTTTATGTTTTCCTCATGGTCCTACTATATATTCTAGGCAGAAATCTAATCAACACAGTGGCTTAGTGGTTAAGCTCTGATCTAGCAACAGTCAGGTCATGGGTCCAAATCCCACCTATGTAGACCTACTACCTCCCTAGAGTTTCAATGGCGAATGGATATGTGCGTAGGCGAACGTATGTTTGCCATCCGTGTGATACAATTTATCTCTCGCTGATGGCACTTATGCGTTCGCCAAAGCACATATGCATTTGCCATTGCAATTCTAGGGAGGTGGTAGCATGGGTGGGATTTGGACTCATGACCCGAGTGCAAAAGATTAAGCCCCAATGCTGAGTATGATTATACCTAGAATATAAAGAAGTACCTTGATTACAGAATGAACATATATAGATAGATCTCAACATTTTCATAAAATACGAACCAGACATAAAAAAAAGTTTGACATATATAGAATAGAGATATCACTGTTACATCAATGATAATAATTATAGTTGATAGAACCTCTGGAAGTCCAGGTTCGGACTTACGGACTAAGTCCGGGTTCGGGTCCGGACTTGACCCGAACTTTGACCCGGACCCCGAACCCATTGAAATCAATGGGGACCCGAACTTTTAGGCACAAAAATGGCTGTAACAAAGTCCTGGCAAGTCCTAGATTTCTGCAAAAGGAAGGAAAATGGGGGTAAGAGTTGGACAAGTGCCCTACAAAGAAATGGGGCTTTGGAAATAACTTAAAATAATTTTTAAGCTAAAATCACATAAAAAATCAAAAATGGAGGTGGATGTGGAGTTGGAGGTTGAGGAGGTGGTGAAAGTGGCGGTGGAGGAGGAGGCGGTAGTCAACACCGTTTTTTTTATTTTTGTGCAAGAAATGATGATTTAAAATCATCTCCAAGTTCTACAGGGAAAGTTTCTTCCAGCCGCATAGAGAACCATATTATTGTTCTAAAATCATCTCCAAGTTCTATAGGCAAAGTGTATTCTAGCCGCATAGAGCCATATTATTGTTAGAAAATCATCTCCAAGTTCTATAGGCAAAGGGTATTGTAGCTGCATAGAGCCATATTATTGTTAGAAAATCATCTCCAAGTTCTATAGGCAAAGTGTATTGTAGCCGCATAGAGCCATATTATTGTTAGAAAATCATCTCCAAGTTCCATAGGCAAAGTGTATTCTAGCCGCATAGAGCCATATTATTGTTAGAAAATCATCTCCAACTTGTATTGAATCAGATCGTTCAGTAATGCACAGGATGAGATGTTCTGTATTATCTGCAATCTGTCCCTCACAGAGCCAGCAGCATCCTCTCCCTAAACTATCCTGAGAGCATATGACATGCAGCACGGTGACTCCAGCCCCATATAGAGGCTGGGTCACATGGTGCACTGGCCAATCACAGCCTTGCCATTAGTAGGCATGGCTGTGATGGCTTCTAGGGAAAACCAGTGAAACACTTGTTGATTGGCTGCCTTTGGCAGCTATTCAACACGTGTAATAAAATACCAGAACCCCGGACCCGAACCCGGACTTTTTGTGAAAAGTCCGGGTTCGGGTCCGGGTCCTGTACACCCCAAAGTTCGGTACGGACCCGAACTTTACATTCCGGGTTCGCTCAACTCTAATAATAATGTAAATATCAGAAAAAGAAGCAAAGCAAGTCACATCTACAAATTTATGCAGATTTAGCAATGATCTTGCATTTGTATTGTAGGAAAATATAGATTCTCTTGATCCATGTTCATTCGTACTACTGTATATTCTACGTATAACTGTGCTCATCTCAATGGCTTAGTGGGTAGCACTCCTACTTAGATCAGATATGTATACACCTGGGTCTATATGCATTTCCTGTAGGGTGAAGGCAATGGAATCCTTAATGGCTATAAGCACACCTTTCTGCTTCTAGAGCGGGGGTCGGCATCCCGTCGATCGCGGGCTACCCGTCGATCGCCGGCAGGTGACGGGTAGTCCGCGTCCCTGCCTTGCCAACCCCCATCTGAACTGCTCCTCCGTGACATCCTGCAACATCTGCGCATGCGCCGGCTCCCGAGACTACAGAGAAGAGGCAGGGGAGAGCAGGGCAGAAGATTCATGCAGAAAGTGAAAGTAACGCTGCCGGCAAAAGCACAGAGGTACACAATTTCATGGGCGGGATGTTAACAGCAGAGCGGAGGCACAGGATTTTATGGGTAGTCTGTATGAGGCCACACACAGATTTAACCCCAGAGCTGCCAGGGAGAGAGCTAAATGTGTGGCTCACAGTTAACCACTGAATTGCCAGGCACCTCTGTCCTACAGATACCATGCTCTACCCCACTGTCACCATCCTCTGCCCCACTGTCACCATCCTCATCCCTATTGTCACCATCCTCTGCCCCACTGTCACCATCCTCATTCCTGCTCTCACCATCCTCTGCCCCACTGTCACCATCCTCATTCCTGCTGTCACCATCCTCTGCCCCACTGTCACCATCCTCATTCCTGCTGTCACCATCCTCTGCCCCACTGTCACCATCCTCATTCCTGCTGTCACCATCCTCTGCCCCGCTGTCATCATCCTCTGCCCCACTGTCATCATCCTCTGCCCCACTGTCACCATCCTCATCCCTACTGGCACTGTCCTCTGCCCCACTGTCACCATCCTCATTCCTACTGTCACCATCCTCTGCCCCACTGTCACCATCCTCTGCCCCATTGTCACCATCCTCTGCCCCACTGTCATCATCCTCTGCCCCACTGTCACCATCCTCATCTCTACTGACACCGTCCTCTGCCCCACTGTCACCATCCTCATTCCTACTGACACCGTCCTCTGCCCCACTGTCACCATCCTCATTCCTACTGTCGCCATCCTCATCCCTACTGTCACCATCCTCTGCCACACTGTCACCATCCTCATTCCTACTGTCACCATCCTCATTCCTACTGTTACCATCCCCATCCCTACTGTCACCATCCTCTGCCCCACTGTCACCATCCTCTGCCCCACTGTCACCATCTTCTGTCCCACTGTCACCATCCTCATCCCTACTGACACCGTCTTCTGCTCCACTGTCACCATCCACTGTGCTACTGACACCATCCTCTGCTCCACTGTGCTACTGACACCATCCTCTGTTCCACTGTCACCATCCACTGTGCTACTGACACCATCCTCTTCTCCACTGTGCTACTGACACCATACTCTGCTCCACTGTGCTACTGACACCATCCTCTGCTCCACTGTGCTACTGACACCATACTCTGCTCCACTGTGCTACTGACACCATCCTCTGCTCCATTGTGCTACTGACACCATCCTCTGCTCCACTGTCACCATCCACTGTGTTACTGACACCATCCTCTGCTCCACTGTCACCATCCACTGTGCTACTGCCACCATCCTCTAATTCACTGCCACCATCCTCTGCTTCACTGCCACCATCCTCTGCTTCACTGCCACCATCCTCTGCTCCACTGCCACCATCCACTGTGCTACTGACACCATCCTCTGCTCCACTGTCACCATCCACTGTGCTACTGACACCATCCTCTACCCCTCTCTCACCATCCACTGTGCTACTGACACCATCCTCTGACCCACTGTCACCATCCACTGCTCTACTGACACCGTCCTCTGACCCAATGTCACCATCCACTGCTCTACTGACACCGTCCTCTGCCCTACTGACTCCTGTAATCTGCCTTGCAAACTGCTGACCCCTGTACACTACCTCACATACTACTGACCCCTGTATACTTCAATACAGCTAACTAACCTCGGTCACTGAAGCTAACTTTCAAGGTAGGCTCAGTTTTCTGCATGCTGTCCTTGCTTTTTATCAGGGCCTTGCTAGGTAAATTAAGAGCCCATTCACACTGATTGCACACTAAATCAAAGCGATTTAGTGTGCGGGCATCTGTCCGTTTCGGCTGCAGTGACCTGGTGGTAGGGGGAAGCGTGATACACATTTAAGCATATCAGTTTCCTTCATTCATGTCACCGCACCGCAGCATGGTGCGTTACGTTTGCTGTGAGATGCGATATTATGCATACATGTTGCATATCACACATCTCTGGAACACAGAGAAACACAGTGTTCTGGTATGTACATGACACATAGAAAGCTATTGCCTTCTGTGGGTCATTGTAGTTAACTGCATTTATCCATGAGGAATAAACGCAGGTAACTGCACTTAGTGTACAAAAAAAAAAGGGCACCGAATCCCGGTGATCTCTGATCTCTTCCATGTTGTTCAGGTAGATCTCCACCTCTCAAAGGTTGCCTACCCCTGTTCTAGAGTGCTGAGGCCACATATATGTGTGGAAGGTTTTTATGATGGAAGGCAGGGGTGTTAGATGCCAGAAAGTGTGATTCTTGTATACAGATGTATCAGATACAGATATCAGACTGTAATTTAAGGGCTTCTTTCCATACCAACGATCATTTTGCTGGATGATTTAGGCCATGTACATTAAAGGATACAAATTTCAGTACCATAGTAAACAGTTGTTTGAGTATGATAATGATACCTTACATAGTCCATGGTGTATCTCAAAAGGCCAGTTTGTGAAGGGCTGTAGACTCTGACGTGTAGGCTGTTGTCTGTTTCCAGAGGGGTCGCGGTCCATCTCAGGAAGAAAAGATGAGTAACAGGTAGGAAAAAAAGTAAAAAAAAGAAAGTCAAACTTTGTAAATACGTCCAACTGGGTAAAAAGGTAGATTCGAACTTGAATCTAGGGGCAGGTATGCTGCACATAACTCAGGAGGGGAACTTGTGAACTGTAATCTCCAGAGTGTTACAGGAATCAAGTCAATTGTTCATTCTTAAATGTTCAAGGTGTTCAGGTGGTGTTCAATTTATTTTTCCTTTTTGTTTGAAACCACTTGCCAGTTATCTTGGTCATTTGGTTTAAGCGAGGATGAGGACCCTTTGGAGCCTTGCTCAGGTAGGATATCCCAAGAGTGGGGTAGAGCTAGGCTTTGTAATTATTGATGTATTGCCATCTCGTGTGATGGTTATTTTTGTAGCCCCAGTGGTAGCCCCAGCGGTACACAATATTGTGGTTGATTTTGCCACAGGGATCAAGGATTTGCACTTTTGCATGTTGTATTGTGAAAGGTCCGCAAATAATTGGATAGAAGTATATTTCTATATCAGTTGTGAATTTTTGCGAAAAGCCTGCATAAACTGTTCTTTCACATGGAAAAAATGCACTCGCATTAATACATCCTGTGGAATGTTGTCAGGAAGATGGGATGGCTTGGGTAGGCGGTGAATCCTATCTATGACCAAATCTGAGTCAGGTGCTGAAGGCAGGAAGGCTTTCATGAGGTCATGAGCATATTGCTGTAGTTACCCAGGCTGTATAGCTTCAGAGATCCCCCAAATTTTAACATTATTTCTTCGCGACCTGTCCGTGAGGTCGGCAACCTTAGCCTTGAGCCAGGTCACCTCATCTGACTGTTAATTATGTGCTACTAGAGTAGAGTAGCACCACTAGAGTGCTACATTATGTCTACTAGAGAATTGTAAGAGGAAGTATTCACCCATTTTCTTTTCTACGTGGTCAACTCCGCCCCCTAATTCTCAGACTTAAACTTTAAAATTTCTCATGCACTCTATCATGTCTGAATCGAGGGAAATACAGAGGGACACAAGCATATCCATTAAGGTAGTGTCAGAGATAAGCTGATTAGCGGTAGGATAGGTATTAATTGTGTCTGCTAGTTCCATTGTATCCTCCTTTGAATCCTGACTCATGTGCTCACCCTATTGTTGTAGGCGTCTGCCACCATGCAGGGTTTGGACTTTGCTAGGCTACGGGAGAGCGGAGTGGAGGCTTCAGGTGAGAGCTGAGTGGGTCCTTTCTGTGAGCCTGGGCTCGGTGTGGCTGGCATGGAGCCACTGGAGGATGCTGGAGAGCAGCCGCCGGCGCCATCTTGGAATGGGCCTTGGCCGCGAGAGTGAAGAAATTCTGTAATTTCTTCAGATGAGATGTTTCTTTCCTCTTGCAGGCCATCTCACCACATTGTGTGGCTCTTTAGGTAGGTGCTAGGTGCTGGTGCAGTTAGGGCCACTGGGAACACCTAGAAGTGCTCAGATTCCCGACACTGGAGCGGAGCTGAGAGCTCAGATGTCCATATAGCAGTGTGGTAGCCACGCCCCTAGCCCCTACCTCTTTTGATCATTATGGTTTGAGTCCTGGACCACTTGGAGCAGTCAACCTCCCTCTCTTTTCTCTATTTTCTACCTTCTCTTTTTCCTCTTCTTCTTTTCTACTTTTCCTTACATCTCTTTACCTTAAACCACTGGAATATGTTTGGATGAGGTCTCGTTTCTGTATACCCCTTGTCCACCAGTGCTGGATATTTTTGTAATTGTTTTAATGTTGGTTCTACTGTCATTTGTTTCTTTATGTTTTGAAGGTCTTGAGCTTCTTTCTTCATTATGCATGTTGCATACCCATTGTGACTCTGAACTGACAGCTTTTGGACCTCTTAATTTGTATGTATGTATGTATTTCCTTTTATATTGACATATACTCTGTGTTAAGGGGTTGTAAACCCTCATGGTTTGTTTTTTTAAGGTGAAAACCTCCTTTGTTGCAGCAGCCCCCCCCCAGAGCACCTGTTTTACTTACCTGAACCCCGTCTTTCCAGCGCCGGGGACGAGCCCCTGGCTCCAACCGGTGTTTCGGGTCCTGATTGGATAAATTGATAGCAGCGCAGTCATTGGCTCCCACTGCTGTCAATCAAATCTAATGACACAGGAGCCGGGGGAGGGGACAAGTTCTGCTGTCTGTGTCAATGGACACAGCAGCAGGACTCGGGAGCATGCCTGCACGAGTGTCCCCAGGGAAGTGCTTCCCCGCGGGGGCACTCGATGCTGGGAGTAGCTAAGAGCACCGCAGGGGGACCCCAGAAGTGGAGGATCGGGGCCACTTCTCTTTATAGTTTTAAGAAGTAGTACATAGGCCTTGTAACACACAATGGATATCATGAGGACCCCTGGAACCAATGTTATCTTACAGTTCTTTATTTGTCTAAAGCCTAGTACACACTGCTAGTTTTTTTTGTCAGCTTATCGCTGGCTTCTGTCGGACCGGCTGCAGTACACATGGGCCGAATGTCGCCTAGTTTCTATTGAACCAGCCGATGCTGCCCGACATTCAGCCCGTGTGTACGGAGCTTATAATGCCATACCACTACTCTTTCCTTTCATATGACTTACTGGTAATCCACATACTGTAATCTTTTTCACCACTCAGCGGTTGGTCATGCAATGTTTTCAGAAAAAAACCCCAGTGTCCTGGGCTATAACATCTCACAATCTCCTTTGTCCTTATGATATTACACTATCCATTAATACAATATCCATTAATACGAATACAAGAGTCTCTCAGCAATTAGTCTCTTAGTAGCAGGTTATATAGAGGGAAGAACAAAGCAAGTTTTCCTCTTGCAGTATTTTTATTTAAAAAGTAAAAACATAAAATGCGCACAGTATGCATAAAAACATTTTACAGAGTGTCTACTTTGACCAACCTATTTCATCAGGAGGGCTGCTCTTCACCATGTGTCTCTATATGTTTCTCAGTGATTTCACACTGACCATGGCAGGTGAGTACTAAAGAAGACTATATCTGTTGATGAGTATGAGCAATGTCTTTTATAAAGTTGCTTTAAAATTTATGCTCGGAGTTCAGCTTTTAGGCTGCATTCACGCCAAAGCAGAGCAATTTTCAGCCTTATTCAGGTGTATTTTTTTAGTACTTTTGTGTGTTTTTATGCGCTAATACAAGCAGTATAAAAGCATATTTTCAACATTTTACATGTGTATTCATGCTTCAGTCGTTTTTGTTTTAGCCAATGTGGAGTACTGGCAGAAAAGATTATTTCTTACGAGTCTAAACCGTCTGAAAAAACATGTGAAAACACTCAAATTGGCCAATTTCAGGCATTCCCATTAAAATGTATGCACCCAAAAACACCCAATTTTTCCTCAAAAGTAGCTCATGTAGATTTTGAAGCATCTGGCATCATGCTACAGGTGCATGAGTGCTCATCTGTAACAGCCATCATTGAAATACATGGGATTTTGGATGTTGCAGGTGTGAATGGGACTTTAAAGTGGTTCTAAAGCTAAAGTGCATGCAAGTATTCCCCCGTAGCAAGTGGCTTGCTATAGGGTCATACAGAAAAGAGTAGAAACTGAGAGCGCCGTCAAGAAAACTCAGAAGAGGAGTTTCTGTGTCAATCTGTGCAATACCACTGCATAGTGTACAACACCCTGCATAATGTACAAACCACCCTGGGTTTCTGTCATTCACCTGAAGCCAACCTTCTTCCCTGCATAGTAGTCAGGTGAACCATATTTTGCAAGACACCCTTGATATGTGCTACTGTCTTGGGTAATAATATCTCAACTGCATTTACATATGAGCATTGCACAATACTACTTCTTTTGTTACACCCACTAAATATGGTGCAGTATACAGTTGTGTTCAAAATTATTCAACCCCCACTGAAATTGATTGTTTTGGTCGGTTTGACATTGATTATGATCATTCAGTCATCCTGCTTACAATTAAATCAAAGAGGCACGTGTAGGTCAGACAAATATAACATAACATTTATAATGAAATAACCACAAATGTCTTTTCTGAGCTCACATCATTATCAGTTTTATTCAACCCCCAAGTGACATTCAATCTTAGTACTTAGTACAACATCCTTTTACAGTTATAACAGCTTTTAAACGTGAAGCATAGCTTGACACAAGTGTCTTGCAGCGATCTACGGGTATCTTCGCCCATTCATCATGGGCAAAAGCCTCCAGTTCAGTCACATTCTTAGGCTTGCGCACTGCAACTGCTTTCTTTAAGTCCCACCAGAGGTTCTCAATCGGATTTAAGTCTGGTGACTGCGATGGCGTTACAGTTTGG
>BLSH010248004.1:447407-462968 GCA_018402905.1 Glandirana rugosa | reverse complement strand
AAAAAGACTTCCCCCCTGAATGTGAAATTTCTATGTGAGGTCCGTTGGTTCATTTACGTGTCGACTTTTTGTGTATACCCTTTCCAAGTTGAGGGACTGGGGTCGAACATTGTCCTCTTACTTCCTCGTCGTTGTGTAATAGTCTCTACAGTCGTATCCTCTTTTTCCATTTTCCTACGTTATTAACCCACATAGGTTTCTCTTCACACGGAATTTTCGTCGTAACACACTGGAAATGTATGTTTTTCTGTCTGCATGTCAACACAAGTTTTAATAAGTTGGGGGTTACGACATTTACCAAAATCCCTTAAATCACATGTAAACATTAACATAAGACTTACTTTAGGATAAGAAGTCCTTGTAGGATTTCATTCAGAATACAATTACAAATGTACACTAAATTCCCTAAAACCATTTACAGCATTGGGGGTTGAATAATTTTGAACACAACTGTACGTCTGTCTTTTTGTATGTAAAGGTCACACAATGCTGCTTTTAAGGCACACTTCTCTTTGGATACACCCAATTATTGCATCCTTTTACCTTTTTCTCCTATGCTGACATCTCTGATAATGTGTTGCTGCTCCTTCATTCTCCTGTTACAAGCTGGGGTCAGGGAGTTGAACCTTTCCCATATGTGTTTTTCAGCTGTGCATTTACTTGGTTGCCTGGAGTGTATCTTTAAAGTGTAAGTCCCCCCTTCAGAAAAAAATGAAAAAGTGAAATAACCTCCCCAACCCTCTGGTCTCCGGTGTGCTTACCTCCATGGTTGATGAGCTGTCAGTGCTCACGCAGCCATTGTAGCAAAATCCTCCTCTCAGCACCTCTGTAGCTCAGAAGGCAGACTCTGTGAAATGTGTGACACAGAAGTGCCTACTCATAGGATATAGTGACATGTGTTACAGAATTCAAGGAAGTAAATGTGTGGGGATCTTCACAAAGTAGGTTTCAGATGAATAGAAGTAGGGTCGAAAAGATTGAAATGCAATGTGAAAAATAATAGTTGAATTAAAAATATAACCCCAAATACATTTTAGAAAGAATTCAAGGTGGATATTTATGGAAAATGTATATAAACCCTTTTGAAGACCCAACCCTTTTTTCATTTTCATAATGAACCCCTTCCCACCCATTAATTTCACATTATAGTTTCTTATGCCCTGTGTTGAGGATAGCTTTATAAAAGTTCTATTGCAGAACTAGCAAACTGTGTGGGTTGCTATTTCTGTTACTGCCCTGCATCAGCAATCGGGAGCCAATTACCATGGTTTCCAATCGTGTGATCACTATATTATTTTTTACAAATACAGTGAGCTACCCTTAAACATAAGCAGTAGGCTAGCTCCAGCTATTAAAGTGAAAACTTGTAAAAAAAATACACTAATACATTTTAAAAGTAAAACAAAACAAGATTATGTATGTTTTTGCACATTTATGTCCATTTTCAAATAAAAAAATATATGCCCCTTCAAAAGCTGTAAACATTTTTAGGGAAGCAAATTAGCCAAAGAGTTAGGCCTCATTGTTACTGCTTAGGAACACCTGCATGTATACAGTGCATAACAGCAGAGGTGATTGTCTGACTTGTATTCTGTACAAATCAATCGCTGGCACTGATAATGTTTAGGGACTCTGGCAGGCCTTGGACACAGACAATTTGTGTTTCAGGATGGCGTTTCTGGTCTCACAAAACTGCCCTCAGCTAATTGGTCAGTTTCTATGCACCCATAGCTGCTGCTGCTGCTTCCAAAGTGGGATGTGCCGTCGCTGAACACAGCAGCCTACCCACCAGTGTTAATTTTGAGGTCAAATTTTGATTTAGATTTAGTTTTAGTCATAGTGTTTTGATTAAACTGCCCTTTTAGTTTTAGTCATATTTTAGTCATCTGAAATATTTTTGTTTTCGTTTTAGTCGTATTTTAGTTGAGAAAAATCTCCTAAATTTTAGTCAACTAAAATCACCAGTACATTTTAGTTCACTAAATCGAATGGGTTAAGTTCATTCATGGTGCATTATTTAAGCATTTCTCAAAAATTGCCAAACTTATTACATACTCCTGGAGTAAAAATCTAATAGCATGTTATTATTTAAGGTATTAAGGTCTCAAAGGGCACTACAGACACATATTTAGCCACTGTGATATATAACATCTTTATAAATAAAACCAAGTTTCATAAACAAACAGATATATTGCCTTATAACAGAAGTGCAACTTTAAAATATAAAAAAAACAAAAAGCTGTAAATTTTGTTGGCTATAATGCCAGTGCACAAGCACAGTTGTGTAGTGGTTAGCACTTTTGCCTAGCTAGCAAAAGGGTCGCTGGTTCGAATCCCAACCGTGACACTACCTGCCTGGAGTTTTCATGTTCAACTTGTGCCTGTGTGGGTTTCCTGTGGGTACTCCGGTTTCCTCCCAGACTTCCAGACATGCTGGTAGGTTAACCACTTCAGCCCCAGAAGGATTTCTCAAATTAGGACTAGAGCACTTTTTGCGATTCGGCACTGCGTCACTTTAACTGACAATTGCGCAGTCGTGCGACGTTGTACCCAAACAAAATTTGCATCCTTTTTTTCCCACAAATAGAGCTTTCTATTGGTGGTATTTGATCACCTCTCCGTCATTTCTGATCACCGATATAAACAAAAAAGCGTAAATTTTGCAAAAAAAACCCAATATTTCTTACTTTTTGCTAAAATACATATCCAAAAAAAATATAGAAAAACGAATTTATTCATCGGTTTTGGCTAATTTATATTCTTCCTCATATTTTTGGTAAATCTGCGTTTATTGATTGGTTTGCGCAAAAGTTGCTGCAATTACAAACCATGAGAATTCATTTCTGGCGTTTTTACAATTTTTATTGGGACTGTGATATTGGGGTGGGCATGTCGGGCATGGCAAGGGGTTAACCTGCAGGGGGCAGTGAAGGGGTTAACTGTGTTCCCTGTGTGTGTTCTAACTGTATGGGGGCTGGGCTACCAGGAGCACCAGAGAGCTAACTGATCCCGAGTACAGGGATCAGAAGATCTCTGACATGCAGCGTTCTCGGAACAGGGAACCGCCGTGTTTACATCAGCAGTTCCCTGTTCTGGCTCTGTCACAGGCCATCGCAGGTCGCTGGCAGACATCGAGTCCGACTGACCCGCGGCCCCGCTCAGGGAGCGTGCGGCAGGCAGGAGCGCACACTGCCGGCAGCGCAGGCTCGCACCCTAGCTGTCATGCCCACGAGTGACAACTATAAGCGGCGATTCGCGGGACAGAGCCACACTGTCGCCGCTTATAGTCGCTACGTGGTTGGGAAGTGTTTAATTGGATCAAGGACCTTAGATTGTAAGCTCCTTGAGGGTAGGGACTGATGTGAATGTATAATGTATATGTGAAGCGCTGTGTAAATTGACAACTCTATGTAAGTACCTGAAAAAAATAAAGTAAAAAGTATTAGTCCATAAGAATTGAAAGTAAACAGCAGTTGCAAAGCATTCAGGGAATCCAGGAAGTTGTGGAAAGAGATGGTTAACAGATAGGCAGCACTCACAGCATGAAAGGAGATTTTTCAAGTATGCTTATATTAGATTGTCAACAATAACTATTGTTTATATTGTTATTATATAAAATGAAAGTGTATGCTGTGATCTCCTTTAAAAGTAGACTCTGCATTGGAGCTGGGGGCAAATAACTAAAATCTCTATACCTACTGGACTGGTGGATGCCCAGGCCTCTAGAGCAGGGATATGCAAGTAGCGGACCTCCTGCTGTTGCAGAACTACAAATCCCAGGAGGCATAGCAAGACTCTGACAGCCACAAGCATGACACCCAGAGGCAGAGGCATGATGGGACTTGTAGTTTTGCAACAGCTGGAAGTCCGCTAATTGCATATCCCTGCCCTAGAGTAAGAAAGTATATATGAGATGCAGAATCAGCTTTGTAATATCATAATTGATAAAAATGCATGTGTATTTATTTTAGCCCATTTAAGCTAATGAGCCATCTCCAAGATATTAGCACCCCCCTCCCACTACCCTCTAACTAACCACTGGTATAGAAAAAAAATCAAAATGCCCATTTCACTTACTTGAAGCCACTGTCACACAACAATCCTTCTCACTTCTTCAACAATGTTGTATTTACATCCTGGGGCCCTTTTTTGGGTGTCAACCCCTCTGCCTGCTTGATGTGCATATCTTCTAATGGTTGAGGAGACACTTGCAGCATATAGGTGGTGGCAGTGACCCTTTTTTGTATTGCTAACATATTGGTCAGGCAACGCATTGACACCTTTGCCGCCATAGTGCAATGTGCTGGGTGTTCAGTGTGCTCCTGCGCCTTTAAGGAGGATGGGCTCCCTCCTGTCATCTGCCCTCCATCTATCCATTAAAATGCATGTGCTTCCATTGTGGTGCCTCTTATAAGTCAGAGGTACGGTCTGCAGATACATGGTGCCTTGCCGGGGCTGCAGCTTATGCATATGTTTGCAAATGTGTGCAACTAAACCCCTGTTTTTAATGCATACTGTTAGACAAGTCAATTCGATTGCTCGCAGGCTGGCTTGTAAGTTGAGCTTGGAAATTCTTAGGTTTTGTTTGACACTTGCAGCAGCCTATATCATAGGCTCCAGAGGCAGGATAGCTCCTGGGGGCTGTTAGGGGATCAGTGCCCAAGAAAATAATGATGAGCAGGGAAAAATGTCTGGTCCCCAGGGCAGGAAACTAGCTTGACTCATAGAAGAAACTTTGACTTTGATCCATTACACTGCAGGACGACCAGAAGGGCACAATGCACTTCTTTTTACATTTAATTTTTGTCTGGAGTTGGGCTTTAAAGTATTTGAAACTCCAAGTAACCACCCCATCTATACTTGAAGGCAAAATAAAACTTGCTCATAATTGACAAAGCAGCATTTCTGCCTGCTAAATTCACTTATAACTCTTAAGTTACCTTGAATCAAGCGCCTATATTTTCTATATTAAAAAATAAGAAATATTTATGTGGTTTAACACATCAAAGTAAAGACAGAAAGATACAAACCACTTGAATTGTTAACCATGCTGTATAACTATCTACTTTAGAGCAAGAGGATTCAGTAAAAAAAAATCCAATTAAAATAGCTGAACTCTTTATTGCAGCTCTTATCTCTCGTACACTCATTTTAGTAAGCCTCCTGGGAATATTGTAAAATCAGTTAATGTTGAAACTAATCATGGCATAGTTGCTTCACGTATTCTCCCATGAGTAAAGAGTGGGTTTTTCATGAGAAGTCAGCATGAACTTGTAGATGGATAAAGGTGGTGATTTTGAAATCCAAGACAGATGGGTTGTGAATGTACTGTGGCTGTGTCATTATTTTCTGCCTTACGTAACCAGTACAACAGCTATAAGAAAGGAATGTAAGGCTCAGCAAATCCCCATTTTTATTGACTGTTGTAGGTGACAGGTTCCACTGCTTGTATTTCTCACTGTTTCTTGACATACAAAATCAACCACCTTTTTTTCTGTGTTTGCAGATCTTAGGAGGACATAATTCTACCCCTGTAATGGACTTATAGCTAAAGAAGAGAACCATATGGTCCATGTTTTGCACTGACTTTGGAGAAAGCCATGAAACAATATGGATATTTGAAAAAAAAAATCTTTATCAAATAAAATTACATAGCTATCATATCTCACCCACATTTTCACCTTACTAACCAACAGATTCAAGCGTCTAAAGTCCCTAACTAATCCACCTACTGGTTTTTACCCCAGAGGAACCCTTGAAAAACAGTTTAGATCGTGGGAAACCCCTGCTATAGCTAATTCTTTGGGGGGCAGTAGGAAACATGTCTGTTACATTGGTTTGCAGTGGGAAGAATGCCCCCCTTAAAGTTGGCTAAAAGGATCACTGATGTCATGGCGCAAGTGGCATTGGCACCAGAACTATGCCAGCACCATAGAAGGGAGGTCAATCAGCCACAGCTCAAGAAATCCCTAGCAAGCTCTGGAGGAACCCTAAGGTACCACAGAACCCAGGTTGAGAATGCATACTGTAACATTTTAAAATCTGCACTGATCCTTATTAACATGAGACTCTTTCTGTGGAGAAAAGTGCAATGCAATACCTGCTTGCCACAAAGAAATGGATGTGTGATAACATTTTCCAGGTGAACATATGACCTAGGAGCTACTTTATTAAAGCTTAAGATGAATTAAAAAAGAAATCCTGACAGCTTTTGTCACATCACTTACCTGTAATGAAGTGTGTCCCATGTTGTGCAGCCAGCTGGATCCTGGAGAAATCTTCACTGCTGAGATGCCTGTCCTCTTCCTGCCACTAAACTACCTGGGTAGCCACATAGTTTCAAAGCACTCCTGAGGTGACTGTGTTCTTTGTCTTTAGACATAGTGTTTGTTCTAATAAACCCCAGTTCATGTTCCCGTGGTTGGTGGGAATATAGAAACTAATACTGGTCTAGATCAACCACATCCTCTGACAAGCTAGCAAATGCTTCAGCTACAGCTCCAACATTTTGGCCACAGCCCTCTGCCACGTTTCACCCTGATTCTGCTTCGTCATGCACTCTATGACTATGTCCTATCAGGGTAAAACGCATCAAAGGGCTGTGCTCAAGATGTGAAGACTGCACCTAAATCCTCTGCTAGTTTACCAGTGGATGTGGTTGAGCTATGTGGTGTGTGCCCCCTAATTTTTATATTGTGATTGTTTCATGAAGTGAGTGAGACATGCTCCTGGGGGGGCTGGAACCCACTCTGGGGGGAGAACCGATGGAAGAATGAACAGGTGGCACTATTTATTTTCCATACAGTGTGTCCCATTCACACTGTTGCAATCCGGTGCGTTGCATGTTGCATACAATAATGTGCACTGTTTATAGGCAGCACATACATTTGAATAGACTTGTAATGCACCAGATTGCACTAAAAATTGGATATGCACCATTTTTCAGCACAGTTCACCATAGTGCAATACCAGGCAGTAAATGGTGCTGCATTGGGATGCCATTAAGAAAAAACGACAATGCATTGCATCAGTGGCTCATCCACACTTTTTCAGTAACCACCCTACAGCAGTGTTGGTGAGTTTTAAACATGATTTACCATTTGTTTGGGGCATATGTACAGTATATAACACTGCATGTGACATTCACCAAGCATTCCCTGCAGATGAATGAATCATTGAAATTTAAAACACATGCACCAGGAAGATACACTTCAAGTGAATGTTTGGTGAATGCCTTATTCACTGCTTTATAAATATACCCATAGAGTAAAGACAATAGGTTATTGTTTTTTTTATATAATGTAATCTTTAATTATGTAGTATACCAGTGATGTTAATGTACTTTTTTTTAAGTGATTGGAACTACTTATTTCACCCATGAGAGTTCAATCTGTTTATTGCAATAAATGTATAGATTACACAGAATTTGAAATTAATGTGTTAAGTGTCCCATTTCAGCTTTTTAAAACATTATGTCATATAGGATTACCAGTATATTGCAGGCCTTACTCTAAATTACTTTACAAGGTTTCCAAAGTGTTTATTATGCATTTCACATGACATACATGATGACTGAATTAACTAGAAACACTTTTTAAGCTGTGAATCAAGTCTGTAACTTAAAGACCTGAATGGTACAGCCAAACACTTGCACTTCATTTATATGGATAGTGTTATACTAAAATCAACATGTAATATCCATGGTGTAATACTCGTGTTACCACAAAGTAAGTATTTTATAATACCTTGGTGGTATTCTATTTTTTCTATGCTTGTAATTTTTTTTTAAAAAGTCAATAATTTATTGAAATAAATGTAAAAAATCATTTTAATCTATTATTAATAATTATCACACTGATTCATTACTGCTTTATTTTTTACCAAACTTCTTACATTTTTTGTTTCGGGTAGAAAGAAGCTAGGCAATTTTATAATTCTTTTAGTAGTTTCTAGACTCTAGGCTCTAGACTCTAGACAAATTTCTTCAATATTTCCAAGGTAAGGTGTTTTATAAATAGATTACAACTGATTTAAACTCCAGTACTAAATAAACCTAAGCATGTTGGATAATATGTTTATCCTTCCTTAAGGTCTCCTTCACACAGCCAAATCAGTCATTGTTCCGCAAGTATACTGTGAATATCTGTTTCTGGCAGCCAAGGTGTTCACAGACAGGCACAGCCAGGAAGCCTACATAAATCAATGACAGGCTGACCAAAGCCGTGATTGTCCTGTAAGCATGTATGGTTACACATGTGGTTATAGACAGATGATGATTCCTGAACACATCCCACATGGCATCACTAATCAAATATATTCATGTCCATATTTAGTCAGTTGTGTCAGTCGGGATCCCCCACCCCTTTGTTTACATTCTGCTGCTGGCTGTCATTTATGTTTAGTCTGCATTGGGATGAACATGTCAGTGTGTTATTGTCAACGGGTCAGCGCCACTGTTCATCATGATTGACGTGGATCTATGTTGCTGGTCAATATGATTGATGATGAATTGACATACTGGAACATACAGTAGTTTTGAGTTTTTTGTACTAATACATGTGTTTACTCATATGGGGGGGGGGCAGTATCTGAGGGCCTCCCTAGCAAAGCACCTTGTCTTCATGTTGATGAAGGCAAAGGCTGCTTCCACATATCCCTAGGGGGTAGGTGTGAGGGACTGTAGGTGGGAGGGGGGGCGCGGGTTTGGGGTTTATCAGAATGTGGGAGCCATCTTTAAAATAAGGGAATTGCACTGTAAATAAACAGATACATGTATAAACACAGGCACCAGTAGAGGAAGTCTTCCACCATTCACTTCCTTTTCATCTCTGACAAATGATGTGAAAATTATGTGGTCCAATGCAGAGCATGGCAGAGGAAGCCAGTAATGGAAGCGTTCCTCTCCTGGTTGCTGTATTTACAAATGACAGCAGTAATCGGATGAGCTGTCAAAACTTGTGTGGTCCTCCCAATGGAGGTCTGGATGGGGACAGCCTAAGCGGCAGCTTCTGGAAAATGATTGTTACCTTATCAACATTGAAGTCCATCTACAATTAAGCCCAGGTAGTTATTTCTCAGTAGATTCCATGGTGATTGTTTTCAAGTCTGTAGAATGGGTAGGAATAGGGCAGGAATAGTTGTTGACTATGACAAAACAATCCAATGGTAACGGTATAGTAAGATCTAAAATGTTCTATTTTATAGGCCATTTGAATTACTCAAATTGGGCAATGTATAACAGTTAACTGATTGACAGACCAGCAGTACAGCATGAGCTAATGGTATTTATTTTTACAAGTATATTTGCAGACTTTCATGGTCCATCTAAGTTTTACATATGGCCCTTGATTTTTTTCCATATACCGTGATGTATATTCCCTATGCCACCCAGCCTCATTCTGTAAGTCATGCTGTATTATTCCTCACCACCCCATTCTATACGCCATGCTGTGCGTTCCTTTTGCCACAAACACCTCCTTTTGTATACCATGCAGTACCATCCCTAATCCACAATACATCATTCCATATAACATGCTATAAATTCTTTATTCCACACAACCTCAGTAAATATGCCAAACTATACTTTCCTTATTTCCACCACATCTTTCTATATACCATGTTGTGTGTTCCCTATTTTGCACTACCTCACTACATATGCCATGCTGTATTTTCTCTATTCTGTACATTGCCTATTCCACATTGGCTCCTCCTTTAAGCCTTGTTGTACATTATATATTTCATACTGTCTGATTCTGTATGCTATGTTGTACATTCCCTTTTCTGCACTGTTTCACTCTGTGCAGCATGCTATACATTGCATATTTTATACTGCTTCTTTGTATATGCTGTGCTGTATATTGCCCACTGACTCATTCTGTATGCTGTGCTGTACACAGATCCATACTTATCTAATAATCACTGCTGCATCCTATTTAGTCCGTTGGCACTTGCCATGCCAATTAGGGCCTTATAGAATAGTATTTTTTTTCTACTTTTCGTTTGGAGTCCTGTGATCTCTAGTTACTTCCCTGACTCTTATGTTTGTACTGTATTTCAGCTGTGCATTTAGCTGTATGCCTGGAGTTCAGCTTAAATAAAGAATAAATAAAGCAGGAGACAGGAGGTATAACATCCACTTATTAGAGCTTGCAGCACACTTAGGGATGTATTTCCTAGAGTACCAAAATGTGCTCCAGCAGTGCCTGAAATAGCGCCCAATTAAAGGCAATTAAAGCATTTGTTAACCCCCAAAAAATGCTCCTGTCTCTTTAATGTGCATTTAGCAGCATGGTGCTTTTGCTTTTTAAATTATCCCTCTGTATCCCCTAACATACCTGTGTGATAATGCCAGGTCATGACTTGCCCCCTGAGTAGGATTTGAACCTGCAAAATTCCAAGTCCTTATTGAAAACTTGTATGCAAGGTATTGGTCATAAAAAGTGTATGGGGACCTGGGTATTGCCCTGGGGGACATGTATCAATAGCAAAAAAAAGTTTTTAAAAGGATCATTTTTAAAGGAGCAGTGATTTTAAGGATGATTAAATTGAAACTATAAAAGTGAAAGATTGTTTTAAATATTGTGCTTAAGGGGTCCCCTCAGTCTGCCTGTAAAGTGGCACATCTGTGTGATGTTTAGAACAGGGTCGCAGCAAAATGACATTTGGAAAAAAATGTTTTAAGCAATAGACAGCATGGATTAATGAAAGACAGAAGTTGTCAAACAAACCTGATTTCTTTTTATGAGGAGGTAAGTAAAACCTTGGACAGAGGGGTGGCTGTGGACGTAGTATACTTGGATTTTGCAAAAGCATTTGACACCGTTCCCCACATATGGCTAATGTGTAAGATAAAGTCTACAGGCTTGGAAAGAGCAGTTTGTACATGGATAGAAAACTTGCTAAAAGACCAAATTCAGAGAGTAGTGGTTTATGATTCTTATTCTGAATGGTATAAGGTTATCAGTGGTGTACCCCAAGCTTCAGTGTTGGGACCCTTACTTTTCAATATATTTATAAATGATATAGGGTCTGGGATTAAAAGTACTATTTCAGTGTTTGCAGATGACACCAAGCTATGCAGTGGAATAACGTCCTTGCAGGATGTCTCCAACTTACAAGCAAACCTCAATGCACTAATTGGGCGACTATGTGCAAATGAGGTTTAATATTGATAAATGTAAAGTTATGCATTTGGGGGCTAAGAATATGCATGCATCGTACATACTAGGGGGAGTACAACAGGGGGAATCCACTGTGGAGAAGGATCTGGGGGTTTTGGTAGATCATAAGCTTAATAATGGCATGCAATGCCAAGCTGCGGTTTCCAAAGCAAGCAAAATCCTTTCTTGTATTAAGAGAGGTATGGACTCCATGTTGATAGGGACAAGAGACATCCCTTGGCTGTGATTGTCAGGGTCTGTGAACAAGGGAGCCCCCATATCCCAGCCCCCCCATGTGAATGGGTAGGGGTACATTGTACCCCTACCCATTTACCAAAAAAGTAGGGTAGTGTGACAAAAGACAGTAGCAAGTTTTTGACAATTCCTTTATTAAAAATCTTTTCTTCTTCCCCGCTTCTTCCTCCGGTCTTCCTCCAGTCTTCCTCCGTCTTCTCCTTTCCTGCTTCTTCTTCTGGTCTTCGCCTTCTTCTTTCAGTCATCCTCCAGCTTCTTTGTCCTCCGGTCTTCTCCTTCTTCCTCTGCCACTGCTCGTGCCGATGATCCCGACGCTGATCCGCTGAAGATGAAAAAAAAATGTATGACAGATGGGGCAGATGATGTCATTCAGAGCCCCTTGTGACTTCAGCACCCATGATTGGTCCCAGGGGGGCGGGGTCTCCAGATGACATCACCAGGTGGCCCCGTCTCATGCCAATATAAGTAATCGTGTCAAGTTACCATAGGAAGCAGAACAGAGGGAGAAGACAGCAGAGAAGACCCGGCAAAAGAGCAGAAGGCGGCACGGAGAGGGAAAAGACCCTGCAAAAGAGCAGAAGATGGCACGGAGAGGGATAAGATCCAGCAAAAGAGCAGAAGACAGTGCGAAAAGGGAGAAGACACCACAAAAGAGCAGAAGAAAGAAGACCCCGCAAAAGAGCAGAAGAAAGAAGACGCCAGAGCTGCCTTAATAAAATACCTTAAAAACCTGTGTACTGTGGTTTTTTTTTTGCACTTTTTTTTTAGGTGAATGGGTAGAAGTACAATGTATGTGGCCTGGTCTGGTTCAGGAGGGGGGGGGGGCGCTCGCTCATCCCCTCCCTTTTCTGACCTCCAGGCTGCATGCTTGGATAAGGGTCGGGTATGGATTTTGGAGGGACCCAATGCCATTTTTGTTTACATTTTGACATGGGGAGGCTCCCTTCCGAATCCATACTAGACCCAAAGGGCCTGATACGGACCTGGAGGGTACCCCATGCATTTTTTTTGCATATTTTTTTTTCCTGCAATTTTTTGTTTTTTTACATTCAGCTGTCAGCTGCCACATGAGCATGGTTGTTACCATAATATTCATTCCTCAAATGCAATACATTATTGTATAGAATGAAAATAAACTAACATTAGTAGTTGTTTTTTCTATGTATAAGTGTACTGAGGTCTGTGACGTAGTGGTATGTTCTCTTACATTCAAAACTTGACGGCCTAGGTTTGAATCCCACCGATGGTATCACCTCCTGAAAACTAGCATTGTCGTCAGCAGGCATCATTATCCAATGCACGTAAACAGCTAATCAAAAAATGGTGTGGGTTCCCCTCCTCTGTCCATACCAGGTCTGGTCTGGATTTTAAGGGGAACCCCGTGCCAAAATTTAAAAAAAAATGGATGTGGGGTCCCCCCCAAAATCCATACCAGACCCTTGGGTCTGGTATGGATTCGGAGGGGACCCTCCAAGCCAATTTTTTTTTAAATGGTGTGGGGTCTCCCCAAAATCCATACCAGACTCTTGGGTCTAGTATGGATTCAGAGAGGACCCCCCACGCCAAAATTAAAAAAAAATGGTGTGGGTCCCCCCAAAATCCATACCAGACCCTAATCTGAGCATGCAGCCTGGAGGTCAGGAAAAGGGGGGACGAGCGAGCGCCCCCCCCTCCTGAACCATACCAGGCCACATACCCTCAACATAGGGGGGTGGGTGCTTTGGGGCAGGGGGCACTGCGCCCCCCAACCCAAAGCACCTTATCCTCATGTTGATGAGAACAAGGGCCTCTTCTCGACAACCCTGGCTAATGGATGTCGGGGTCTACGGGCAGGGGGCTTATCGGAATCTGGAAGACCCCTTTAAAAAGGGGGCCCTAGTTCCTGCCACCTGTGTGAATTAGTATGGGGTACATTGTACACGTTTTTATAGTATTCTATTAACCACTTGCCAACCGCATAGCGACTATAAGCGGCAATAGTGTGACTTTGTCCTGCAAATCGCCAATTATAGTCGTCACTCACGTGCACGACGGCTAGGGGGCGAGTGTACACCGCTGGTGGCATGCTCTCGTGCCCACTGCACACTCCCTGAGTGGGGCCGCAGGTCGGGCGGACTCGATGTCTGCCAGCGACCCATGATGGCCTGTGACACGGCGGTTCCCCATTCTGACAGGCGGCATGTCAGAGATATACTGATCCCTGTACTCAGGATCAGTTAGATCTCTGGTGCCCCTGGCAGCCCAGCCCCCATACAGTTAGAAAACACACAGGGAACACAGGTAACCCCTAGAGTGCCCCCTGAAGGTCAACCCCTTCCCTGCCAATGACATTTATACAGTAATCAGTGGATATTTAAATTTCTAATCACTGTATAAATTACATTGTTCCCAAAAAAAGTGTCAAAAATGTCCATCATGTCCTCCCCAATATCGCAGTTCCCATAAAAATCACAGATCGCCGCCATTACTAGTAAAAAAAAAAAAATTGTAAAAACGCCAGAAATTGCCATTTTTTTTTACCAAAAATTTAAGGAAGAATATAAATCGGCCAAAATCGATGAATACATTTGTTTTTTTTTATATATTTTTTTCAGTATGTATTTTAGCAAAAAGTAAGAAATATTGTTTTTTTTTTCAAAATTGTCGCTCTTTTTTTATTTATAGCTGTGATCAGAAATGATGCAGAGGTGATCAAATACCACCAAAAGAAAGCTTTATTTGCTCTTTTGCTGGTCCCTCTCCACACCGTCTTCTGCTCTTTTCCAGTTCTTCTCCCTCTTCGCGCTGTCTTCTGCTCTACTGCAGGGTCTTCTCCCTTTGTTCTTCTTCTGATGTTGACTCAACGTGATCTCCCGGTGTAATGCTGGCTCCACTCTGTGCAATGACTGATATTGGCATGGGACGGGGCCATCCGCTGAGGTCATATGGATGCCCCGCCCTTTGCAATGTCACTGTCCACAATATAAGTAAGGGCACAGCGTGGACCCAGCATTACACCAGGAGATCGTATTGCATCAACATCGGAAGAAGCACAGAGGGAGAAGACAGATGAGAAGACCCGGCAAAAGACCAGAAGACGGTGCCGAGAAAAGACCCTGCAAAAGGACAGAACATAGAACATAGAACACCTTCTTTTGGGATTAAAACTCAGGAACTCAGCATTGCTAGGCAGTTGTCTTACGTTGTGAGTCACAGGGATGTTATACATGTAATCCTCCTACACATATGTACTGCATTTCTTTGGATATATAGGTGGTGGAATTACATTAGTCAGGAGTAGTGTTGAGCGAACCCGGACTGTAACGTTCGGGTCCGTACCGAACTTTCGGTTGTCCGGGGCACGGACCCGGACATTTCAAAAATCGTTCGGGTTCGGTCCGGGGTTCTGCTATTTTATTCCACATGTTGAGAAGCTGCATGGCAGCCAATCAACAAGCGTTTCACTGGTTTGCCCTTAGAAGCCATCACAGCCATGCCTAATTAATGGCATGGCTGTGATTGGCCAGAGCATCATGTGACCCAGCCTCTTTATAAGCTGGAGTCACAGTGCTGCAGTCACATGCTCCTTGGGTTAGTGTAGGGAAAGGAAGCTGAAAGCGTGAGGGAGAGAATTGAGACATTTTAAGACCTGATCCTGCATCCTGAGATAGATTACTTTACTACTGCTGTCTGTGCTGTTGCTCTGAGGACAGATAGCAGAAATGAGAGATTTTACATACCGCTGCTTTGAGTTGCAGATCAAGCTCTGCATAAAACAACGATTGCTACGATCGTGCTCAACGATCAGATTGTTGGACTAATTTGAGATTTCAAATACCGCTGCTTTGAGTTGCAGATGAAACTCTGCATAAAACAACGATCGCCGCGATCGTGCTCAACGATCAGATTGTTGGGGGAATTTGAGATTTCAAATACTGCTGCAGACTAGCAACTCGTGCTAGCGCCGCTAGCAACAAAATACGTCTCAAAGTAGACGTTGAGTTTCGTCGCCATAAACTTTAGAGTTTAATCAGGTTGTTAGACTAGCAACTCGTGCTAGCATCGTTAGCAACAAAATACGTCTCGAACTAGACGTTGAGTTTCGTCGCCATACATTTTAGAGAGTAAAGACGATAGACAGGAGTCTCGTTGTCGTGTCTGTCGTCAT
>BLSH010248004.1:416281-440654 GCA_018402905.1 Glandirana rugosa | reverse complement strand
GTACCTACGTACCCACTCGTACAGCATCCGTACTCACCCATCCGTGCTCACCCATCCGTCACCCATGCATTTGTGCTCACCCATCCGTGCTCACTCATCCGTCACCCATACATGCGTGCTCACCCATCCGTGCTCACTCATCCGTCACCCATGCATCCAAGCTCACCCATCCATGCTCACTCATCCGTCACCCATGCATCCTTGCTCACACATCCATCACCCATGCATCCTTGCTCACACATCCGTCACCCATGCATCCGTGCTCACCCATCCAGCCATGCTCACCCATCCAGACATGCTCACCCATGCATCCATGCTCACCCATGCATCCATGCTCACCAATCCAATCGTGCTCACCCATGCAGCCTCATCCTTGCTCACTCATCCAGCCTCATCTGTGTTCACTCATGCATCAGTGCTCACCTATGCATCCGTGCTCACCCATGCATCTGTGATCCGCCATCCATCTGTGCTCACCCATGCATCCGTGCTCATCCATGCATCCGTGCTCACCCATGCATCAATGCTCAGCCATGCATCCATGCTCCTCCATCCATCTGTGCTCACCCATGCATGCATGCTCACCCATGCATCTGTGCTCCGCCATCCATCTGTGCTCACCCATGCATCTGTGCTCCACCATCCATCTGTGCTCACCCATGCATGCATGCTCACCCATGCATGCCTGCTCACCCATGCATCTGTACTCTGCCATCCATCTATGCTCAGCCATCCATCCGTGCTCAGTGATTCCCATCCATGGCTTATCCATCCCCATTCGTGCTCATTTATGCCTCATTCATGCTCATCCATACCACATCAGTTCCCATCCATGACACATCCATGTACCTACAGTACCCATCCGTGCCACTACAGCGTCCATCAGTGCCACTACAGCGCCCATCAGTGCCACCACAGTGCCTCCCAATAATGTAATAGGTAGTCAAATTAGATTTGAAATTGATGCCCCTAGAACGCCTGATGGTGCACCCTGCATGTTGGGCTTCTGTATGTGGCCAGGCTGTGTAAAAGTGTCACACATGTGGTATTGCCATACTCAGGACGAGTAGCAGAATATATTTTAGGGTGAATTTTTTGCTAGGTACATGCTCTGTGTTAGAAATATTGTATAAATGGATAACTTTGTGTAAAAAAAAATGTGTTTTCATTTCCTTTCCACATTTTCCAAAAACTTGTGGAAAAAATGAACAATTCAAAAGACTCATTATGCCTCGTAGAATATACGTTGGGGTGTTTGCTTTCCAAAACGGGGTAATTTTTTTGGTGTTTCCATTGCCCTGGTGCTCCAGGACCTTCAAAAGTGCAAGAGGTAGTCAGGAAGTTATATGTGTAATTTATGTCCTTACAACGCCTGATGGTGCTCCCTGCATGTTGGACCTCTGTATGTGGCCAGGCTGTGTAAAAGTCTCACACATGTGGTATCGCCATACTCAGGAGGAGTAGCAGAATGTGTTTTAGGGTGTAATTTGTGATATGCATATGCTGGGTGTGAGAAATAATCTGTTAATATGACAATTTTGTGAAAAAAAAAAACCAGAAAAAAATCTTCATTTTACAAAGAATTGTGGGAAAAAAATTACTTCTTCAAAAAACTCGCCATGCCTCTTACTAAATATGTTGGACTGTCTACTTTCCGAAAAGGGGTCATTTGGGGGGGTATTTGTACTTCCCTGGCTTGTTAGGGTCTCAAGAAATAAGATCAGGTGTGATCAATTTTTAGTGATTGGCACCATAGATTGTAGACTCTATAACTTTCACAAAGACCAAATAATATCCACTAATTTGGGTTATTTTTTACCAAAGATATATAGCAGTATAAATTTTGGCCAAAATTTATGAAGAAGAATTACTAATTTGCTAAATTTTTTAACAGAAACAAAGAAAAATGCATTTTTTTACAAAATTTTCTGTTTTTCCATTTATAGCGCAAAAAATAAAAACCCCAATGGTGATTAAATACCACCAAAAGAAAGCTCTATTTGTGTGAAAAAAAGACAAACATTTCATATGGGTACAGTGTAGTATGACTGAGTAATTGTCATTCAAAATGAGAGAGCACTGAAAGCTGAAACTTGTTCTGGCTAGGAAGGGGATTTAAGTGCCCTGTGGTCAAGTGGTTAAACAATACACGCTTATTGGGATTTTTTTTTACCAAAAATATGTAGAAGAATATATATTGGCCTAAACTGAGGAATACATTTTTTTTTCTATATATTTTTTTTGGATATGTATTAAAGCAAAAAGTAAAAACATTGTTCTTTTTTCAGAATTATCGCAAAGGTGATCGAATACCACCAAAAAGAAAGCTCTATTTATGGGAAAAAAAAGGATGTCAATTTTGTTTGGGTACAATGTCGCACGACCGTGCAATTGTCAGTTAAAGCGACGCAGTGCTGTATTGCAAAAAGTGCTCCGGTCAGGAAGTGGGAAAATCCTTCCGGGGCTGATGTAGTTAACCACTTCCAGACCAACGCTGTCATATGACGGCAGTCACTTTGAAATGGAATACCATTGTTATGGTAGCAGATAGCTACGATAACCCCGGTATCTTCTTTTAGTGCAGGCGATTCTGCACAAGATAAAAGTGGTCTCAGCGGCGGATACGCAACAAGATCACTTTTATCAGCGGAGATGATCGCATCTGTCCCCCCCAGTGTCCGTTGGCCGAGTGAGCGGCTGAAGCCGCTCACTCTGCTCCAAAACATGGCAGGGCGGAAGCGACGTCACACCTCGCTTCCACCCAACGGTTTTAAAGGGCCCATTTTTTTTTTTTTGCATTATAGTGTAAATATGAGATCTGAGGTCTTTTTGTCTTTTTGACCCCACATCTCATATTCAGGAGGTCCTGGCATACTTTTTTCTATTACAAGGAATGTTTACATTTCTTGTAATAGGACTAAAAGTGATCATTTTTTTTTTTTAAAGAACAGTGTAAAAATAAAAATTAAAAAGTAAAATAAATAATTAAAAAAAAAATAAATAAAGCGCCCCGTCCCCGCGAGCTCGCGCGCAGAAGTGGACGCATATGTAAGCCCCGTCCACACATGTGAGGTATCACCACGATTGTTAGAGCGAGAGCAATAATTCTAGCACTAGACCTCCTCTGTAACTCAAAAATGCTAGCCTGTAGAATTTTTTAAATGTCGCCAATGGAGATTTTTATGTTGCAAAGTTTGTCGCCATTCCACGAGTGAATTTTTTTTTGGAAGCATGACATGTTGGGTATCATTTTACTCGGTGTAACATTATCTTTCACAATATGGAAAAAAATTGGCCTAACTTTACTGTTTTCTTATTTTTTAACTCATAAAACTGACTTTTAAAAAAACCGTGCTTGTAAGACCGCTGCGCAAATACGGTGTGACATAAAGTTTTGCAATGGCCGCCATTTTATTCTCTAGGGCAGGGGTAGGGAACCTGCAGCTCTCCAGCTGTTGTAGAATTACATTTCCCATCATGTTTCTGGGAGTAATTGTATCCATCAGCCTTGCAATGCCTCATGTGAAATGTAGTTCTACAACAGCTGGAGAGCCGCAGTTTCCCTACCCCTGCTCTAGGGTGTAAAAAAAAAAAACAATATATAATGTTGGGGGTTCAAAGTAATTTTATAGCAAAAAAACCTGGTTTTAACTCGTGAACACCGAATTCAAAAAACAGGCTCGGTCTTGAAGTGGTTAAACAATATACTTTATATTTTAGTACAATTTAGGTGATTATATCATGCTCTAAACATTATTTCCATGTGCACTTCTCCAGGTCCTGACTAGAGTAAGGATTCGGGCACTATATTTTCCTGGGCATTATTGAAAATTTGAGTTTGGGAGTATTTTGCCACCAGCGCTATTGTGAATAGCATTTAGCGCTATTTACCACCATTTGCAGCATTTTAGCGCTATTTTGTCGCAAAATAGTGGCCGGCGCTATAGTAAATTACCTCCTTAGTCTATAAACCCTTCACTGTTGTAACGCAATCTCTTGGCAGCTGGAGAAAAGCTGTGCTAAAAAAAAATCCCAAAAAAACAGCATATTAATTTACAAATGATGGCTTTTCTAGTTGTATAATGCAGTGTAATAAGTTTAGCATCTCTTTAAAACGAACACTCTGTAATCATACTTGGCTATTTGTTCACTAATCCAAAATTAATATATTTTAATCCCTGGGTTTTCCTTGTTTCTCTTTAATTGTGTTCAGCGATGTGTAGAAGGTTTAGTTGTGGCATAATTTAAGTTAGATGTCCCACTGGCTTTAATTACATGTCTTTGATGAAGCACTGTGTACTTCCCTTCCTGTTCTAATAATAATTTTACCATAGAACATCTTGATCATGATTTACTGTAGTACAGCTTGATCAAGATTTAATGAAACTTTTAACTTTAAGATCTCTTTTTAAAAAAAGTGGAATGTTTATTTGCCAAAGGAATTGATTTTTATTTTATAGGTAATAAGTATGATGGTTTGCTTAAATCAATATTTAATTCAAGCTTATCTGCTCTCTCTTGAACAGGTAACACTGCCTATTCACTGTCCAAAAGTAAATATCTAAAACAGAAACATGCCATATTACTGGCTATACATATTGCTCATTTAGGGCTCATTTGGCTGTACTTCAGGGCTCATTTGACAGCCAGTTCTGCACTCCTGTGACCCATTTTCGGCAGGCCGCAGGCTGAAGCTCGCTGTCGGCTAACATCACAGAGTCGGTCCAGGCTCAGGCAAGGTCGCGACGATGGAGTTGGGATTCACCCACATGCCTGGACCAGCAGTCGGCTCAGCCTCTCTGTGAGCCACTGAGAGCCTGATCTGGCAGCTCCCACCCCCTCCACAGCCCAGCGCTCCAGCACAGAGAGGCAGAGCAGAGAGACAGTTACAAGCTCTCTGCTCACAGAGCTGTGAGAATCGAGCGTTCAGCGGAGTTTGATCACTTGGTCTCAGTGTTAGCGCCGGCGGGGGACAGATGCAGTTTCGGACCAATGCTGCATGCACCTAGGTAAGTATGATTCTGAAAAAACCTAAATCCAATACTTCCCTTTTAAAGTACTTTGTTTTATATATATATATATATATATATATATATATATATATATATATATATATGTACACAGTATATGTGTATATATGTATATATACATATACAGTGTCTCAGAAAAGTGAGTACACCCCTCACATTTTTGTAAATATTTTATTCTATCTTTTCATGTGACAACACTGAAGAAATTACACTTTGCTACAATGTAAAGTAATGAGTGTACAACTTGTATAACAGTGTAAATTTGCTGTCCCCTCAAAATTGCTCAACACACAGCCATTAATGTCTAACCGCTGCCAACAAAAGTGAGAAGACAGCTAACTTAAAAATGTCCAAATTGGGCCCAACGTATCAATATTTTGTGTGGCCATTATTTTCCAGCACTGCTTTAACCCTCTTGGGCATGGAGTTTATAAGAGCTTCACAGGTTGCCACTGGAGTCCTCTTCCATGACAACATCACGGAGCTGGTGGATGTTAGAGACCTCCACCTTCCGTTTGAGGATGCCCCACAGATGCTCAATAGGGTTTAGGTCTGGAGACTTATGCTTGGCCAGTCCATCACCTTTACCCTCAGCTTCTTTAGCAAGGCAGTGGTCATCTTAGAGGTGTGTTTGGGGTCGTTATCATGTTGGAATACTGCCCTGTGGCCCTGTCTCCGAAGGGAGGGGATCATGCTCTGCTTCAGTATGTCACAGTACATGTTGGCATTCATGGTTCCCTCAATGAACTGTAGCTCCCCAGTGCTGGCAGCACTCATGCAGCCCCAGACCATGACGTTCCCACCACCATGCTGGACTGTAGGCAAGACACACTTGTCTTTGTACTCCTCATCTGGTTGCCGCCACACACGCTTGAGACCATCTGAACCAAACACGTTTATCTTGGTCTCATCAGACCACAGGACACGGTTCCAGTAATCAATTTCTTTAGTCTGCTTGTCTTCAGCAAACTGTTTGCAGGCTTTCTTGTGCATTATCTTTAGAAGAGGCTTCCTTCTGGGATGACTTCCATGCGGACAAATTTAATGCAGTGTGCAGAGTATGGTTTGAGCACTGACAGGCTGACCCCCAACCCTTTCAACCTCTGCAGCAATGCTGGCAGCACTCATACGTCTATTTCCCAAAGACAATCTCTGGATATGACGCTGAGTACCTGCACTCAACCTTTTTGGTCAACCATGGCGAGGCCTGTTCTGAGTGGAACCTGTCCTGTTAAACTGTCAGGTGTTAGGGTGACAACAAAGCCACCCACTTCTCAAATCTCAAACAGTTTATTAGAAATCGGTGAAAATTGATCAGCATTTGACCAGCTTAACTAAGCCCTTATTCCCCAAATGTCAAATTTCTGAAAATAAATTGCTAGAATTTATTAATAAGTTATATATTTATTTATTTTTAGAACAACACTCAAACACAATCAAATAAATGCCTATAGTTTAGTTTATAGTTCTTTGCATTAGTTACCTTGATTCAGAAAAGCATAGATTGCATATAATTGCATGTCACCATTCGTCACTATTTAACAAAGTCCATTCATGGAAATTACAACAGGCTCTTGAATTCTTGAATGTATGAATAACGTTTAAGAGAGGCACCAGGCTTCAGTAGAGTAGCTAAAGAATAGAAAAGCTTACTTTATGCACTGATTTGAACTTTCTTCAACTGTGGTCACTACTTGCAATTCCCTGATAAGCACATTTATGAATTCACTGCTCTGCACACCATGGGTTCAATAATCAGTCTACATTCTAGCCAGTAAAAGCTGCCAATTGTTAACTCTATCTCTAATATTGATTGCTATTAATCTTCTTATACTGTATATCTTAATAACTGCAGGCTAAACTCATAACACAACTTGTAAAAAAATAAACTTTCATACCCCAGGCTTGTATACTGTAGTTGAGTGATAGTCTCAGTAACAGCTGATAAGGCACATTAGTGTAATACTTTTATTACAGAGAGGCGGGCATGACCCGGGTAGGGCTGAGGGGGCAGAGTGATATTGAACATTAAAACTAAACACATTAAACCTCATAAATAATACAATATGACATAAATTATTTTCATTGGAGTAATATGGTCACAGCTTTTATTACATAACAAGATAAATAAGGCCAGTTTGGTGGCCTGAACCTATGGGAGGAGCCTGGAGGGTATTTAAGCAGCTCACTGCCCCATGCTCTTGGTCGGTTCCAGTGTGCGATAGCACATGTCACTGGGCCGACTCGGCGGTTCTCGCTTGCTGTTGCAGGTAGGATTCAAACCTTTTCATTTCTTACACAATGTTACAATTCGTTATGTTTCCTATACTGCATCCCTTTCGTGCTTAGCGGCCTCTGAGTTGTTGCCGGTCGTGCCCCAATATCATTAGTATCATAATATCATAATATCATAGTAGATTCGCAGGTTCATTCCTGCCTTGTTTGTCATCCAATCCACAAGCATATGATTCGTTTGTAGGTCTAAGCCTCCGAGACACTGTCGATCGTTGTCCGATATTGCTCGACACAGGCTTCGATTGCTCACAGCATTCACTGTCTATGGGGCTGCCTCCTCATCCATTTGGAGATTAGCATGTATTGATTACACAGGTTCTGTGGCTGGATGAGGGGTTAATTAGACCCACCTGGGCCTTGACTGCACTTGATTAGCCTCGGGGGTTGGGTGGTCGGTATGTGTTCAATTTTGGAGGAGGGGGTGGCACCCTATACACGCTATGATGGCTCGATTCGAATCCAAATCGGCGATTTGGTGTTTCGTATCCTCGGTACAACACAAGTCTATTCCAGTGTCGCACACATCACAAACTTCCAGCAGCTCGGTCTTCTTCGCAGGGCTCCTGCCACAAGCACCCAGTCGTTCCTCAGACCATTCATACGGTCACACCTACTGAAAACACACACGTTACTCCAGCTTCATAACTTCAACCCGAGTCGGCGCAATTTGTCCTCATCTTCGCCTCCCTGATGAGGCCGCTTTCTTGCGATCATTGCAAGCACTTCTCTAGTAACACACGATCTGACCACTCGTTGGTTCCAGTGGCATACAGTTCGGTCACTCACGTCTCTTGTCTATTGTTTCTCCCCTAGATCAGTGAGTTCAGGTTGTTCCATCCTGCAATAGGCTTGAATGAGCTTCCTACCAAAAAAAAAAAAAAAAAAATGAATAACAGGAAAAAAAAAACGAATGACAAAAAAAAACGAATGTCAGAAAAAAAAACGATTGACAGGAAAAAAAAAAAAAAAGGGCAACATACACTCTGCAGCCAACTCGTATCAGGTTCATTTCATCCAGGCTATAACCAATTCGTATCGGTCACGTCATTCACCCCACAATCGATTCGTATCAAATCCATTGCATGCTTACCACTGTCTGATTCAAAACCTAGTCGCGTTGGCGGCACAACGGTTCGTATCGGATACATTACACACACAGATTCACATCGGGCCATGTCACTTACTCTGTTCGTACTATTGCCCTATCTACCGATTCGTATCAGTTCATGCCTTTCCCTTCAACCGATTTCGAGCGGTTCATGTCATTTACTCTTTTCATGTCATCTTCCTGCCTATCCGCATCGGTGCATGTCCTAACCCACAACCGATTCGTATCAGATACTTACTACAGTCCGGTTAGAACCTACTTACTGATTCGATATCGATCACGTTGATTACCTGGCCACGCTACTCTCCCTATTGGTTACCCTTTCATACCAGTTCATACCATTTCCCACTACCGATTCGCAATGATTCACGTAATTTCCCTACCACCGATTCGCATCCGTTCTGGTCAGTCCCTACCGATTCGAATCGGTTCGTGTCATTTTTCTATTCATCGTTACCCTACCTAACTGGTTCATGTTATTTCCCCATTACCGGTTTACATTGGTCCATGTTATTTCCTACTACCGATTCATGTAGGTTCATATCATTTCCCTACCACAGATTCAAATCGGTTCATGTCATTTCTCTGTTCGTCGTTACCCTACCTAACGATTCGCATCGGTTCGTGTCATTTTCATACCCCCAATTCGCATCGGTTCGTGTCATTTTCATACCACTGATTTTCATTGGTTCATGTCATTTTCATACCACCGATGCGCATCGGTTCATGTTATTTCCTACCACCGATTCGCATCGGTTCATGACGTTTTCATATCATCGATTCGCATCGGTTCATGTCATTTTCATACCACCGATTCGCATCAGTTCATGGCATTTTCATACCACCGATTCGCCTCGGTTCATGTAATTTTCCTACCACCGATTCGCATCTGTTCATGTTATTTCCTACTACCGATTCGCATCGGTTCATGTTATTTCCTACTACCGATTTGCATCGGTTCATGTTATTTCCTACTACCGATGTGCATCGGTTCATGTTATTTCCTACTACCGATTTGCATCGGTTCATGTTATTTCCTACTACCGATTCCCATCGGTTCATGTTATTTCCTACTACCGATTCACATCGGTTCATCTTATTTCTTACTACCGATTCGCATCGGTTCATGTTATTTCCTACTACAGATTCACATCGGTTCATGTCAGATGTCAGTTCCTACTACCAGTTCGTATCAGTTCATTTCATCACTCTGTGCACATCATCCCCCTGCCTACCGATTCATATCGGTCCAGGTTCTACTCCAAAGACAATTACGAAAAGTCACGGTGACAATGCATTCCGGCACATTCAATTTCTGTAATCCTCATGTTCGCCTGTCAGTAGGTGACCTTTTTGTAATCGCTGCAATCTCATCTTCAGTTGCACAGACCCTTGCAATCGTTGCAAGCAGGTCTTTGACAGCACTACACTACGCGGCAAGCACAAACAGATATACTATCTCTCACATTCACCATAAACACACCTTCAGTGACAGCCACTTTTTTACAAACGTTGCAAACACAACTAAGCACAACTTCTCGCAATTGCTGCGAGCACTTATAAACGTCACTTGCAAATTGCAGCAAGTTTGCATACGAGCACAACGTCTTGCAATCGCTGCAAGCACGGGTACAAGCATTACGTCACGCGTTACGGTAAGCATGCATGTGCATAACTGTTTGCAAATCTCTGCCAGCACGCATCTACGTAAACCCCTTGCAATCGCTGCGAGCGCGCACAAACGCAAACTTCTTGCAGTTGCTGCAAAGCACGTATTTACATAAACTCTTTGCAATCACTGCGAGTACGCATCAACATAGACCTCTTCACAGTTGCTACAAGCACGCATAAATGAAACTTCTTGCAATCGCTGCAAGCACGTATTTACATTAATTCCTTGCAATCGCTGCGAGCAAGCATAAACAAACGTATTGCAGTCGCTACAAGCACGTATTTACATTAACTCTTCGCAGTCGCTGCGAACACGCATCAACACAAATCCCTTGCGAGCATGCATACCAAACTTCCTGCAATCGTTGCAAGACCTACTTATATTAACTCCTCACAATCGCTGCGAACGCGCATATACACAATCGCTGTGAACACACATACTTGCAATCGCTGCAAGCAAGTATTTAGATTAACCCCTGGCAATCGCTGCAAGCACGCATCAACTCAAATCCTTCCGATCGCTGCATGCACTTATACTAATCTTCTTGCAATCGCTGCAAATACGTATTTACATATACTCTTCGCAATTGCTGCAAGCACGCATCTACACAAATCCCTCGCAATCGCTGCGACCACGCCTACTAAACTTCTTGCAATCACTGCAAAATATGTATTTACATATACTCCTTGCAATTGCTGTGAGTACGCATCAAAAAATCCCCCGCAATCACTGTGACTATACATACCAAACTTCTTGCAATCGCTGCTAGCACGTACTTACATTAACTCCTCACAATCGCTGCGAGCGCGCAACTACACAATCCCTCGCAATCGCTGCAATCACACACACTTGCAAATGCTGCTAGTACGTATACAATAACTGCTCGTAATCGCTGCGAGCACACATCAACACAAATCCCTCGCAATTGCTGCGAGCACGCACACTAAACTACTTGCAATCGCTGCAAATATGTATTTACATATACTCCTCGCAATCGCTGTGAGCACGCATCTACACAATCCCTCGCAATCGCTGCGAGAACACACACTTGCAATCACTGCATGTGCATTACATCAACCCCTTGCAAGCACTGTAAACACACACACTTGCAATCGCTGTAAGCACACACTTGCAATCGCTGCAAGCACACATACTTGCAATCGCTGCAAACACATGTTACATCAACCCCTCGCAATCGCTGTGAGCAGGTACACACAAATCCTTACAACTACATTCTCAGTGGCACACAATTAGCCACACCATTTTAGTCGCACTTAATCAGCCACTCCTCTTTAGTGGCAGTCACTCACAAGCCACTCATCATTTTCTCTGTCATTTCTCCAGGTCAGTTGGGTTCAGGTCCCATCCTGCATCAGGTTGGACAGTTGCCTAAAAAAACAAAACAAAAAAAAAAAACACCCCAACATGGGGTTCGTTTCTTCATCAGAGCTACCCGCATAACAGTGGTGCGACAGTCCATTCAGGAAAATAAAAGAGAAATACATTTTTCACTCATGTCACCCCTACTATAGGTTTCCAGTTGACCAGGCTTCGATCCTTACCAGGACCTCCCTACTAGAGCGTCAGTCAGGTGTAGTTCACGGGTCTCTCTGTCACATTATTCTGCACTATCCTGCTGCTACGACTCCTCTTGACACATGCTCCCCCTTGTTTTGTCTTAGTCGCAGCCATATCATGGCCAGCAATGCAGACTTCATACCCACCCCTCTGTCACCCTCTGCAGAGAGCGGCAGCATGCAGTCCCTCAGGGGATGGATCATCCCCAAGCTCACAGCAGAGCTGCGGTGCAGGTGCACTCCCTACCCCACTACAGCCAGGAAGCCTGAGCTCTCCAGGCTGCTCTTCAAACTGGAGTGTCATTGACACAGAGCTTTCCTGCCACCACTTTGCCGATCTAAGTTCCCTGTTTTGGGCTATTTGCCAATCCTCCACCGTATGTCGAACTGGTGCTCTCATACAGTTACTAAACTCCCCTCAACTTTCGCTCCACCTTCGGTACCAGTCAGAGCTTGCTGGCCCCCCGCATAACCACACAGGGGGAAAAGTTGGGACAGCCTATCCCGTTGGTGGGGGGGGCGTATCAATCTGCATCCCGCAGTAACCTTAAATATGTACTAGGAGTGATATTTGGCAATCTACCTGCCCATAGCAGAGCCCTACTTCCCTAACAATTGTCCCGAATCAAGTCGTCATTCATGCCTTTACCCTTTCGCAGGGCGTACTATCCCCTATCAAGAATGTTTAACTTTTCCGTAAGGATTATCCCTCAGGGGCGGTCCTTCATTTCACGCCTCTTAGTCTTCCTCACTTAGGTACAAGTTCTCAGCAGCAATAATAAGTATGACAATGTGGGGCAAAATCCTGGCAAAATGGAACAGCATATCTGTTTATTCCGTTAGGATCAGCTTTATCTCCTCAGGTAGTCACGGATACGGCAGCCTCCACAGGTGTCACTGCAATTTTTGGCCATCACTGGTTCGCAGGGCCATGGCCACTAGAATCCTTCAGGTCCCCGGCTTTAGTCAGTCATCCCCCCTTTTGTTAACTCTATCCCATTAGGGCAGAAGCTGACGCTCCGGAGCAATGACAGGTGACACAAGGAATGTCCTATCCTTCGTATCGTATTGCCACACGCAGCTGGCTCTTTCTCATAACACTACCAAGATATACCCAGCTGGCCTCCAGCATTTGCTGTGTTCATAGCCCACACAATGGGACATGTCTAAAATCCTGGCCTGTTCCCATTTGGGGTTCTGCTCAATCTAGTCGTCCAAGCGGCCATCTACCTGGCCTTCTATGGTTTTCTGTGGCATAGGGAATTCACCTTTTAGTGGCACTAGCAGCCAGATACTATGCAGACGCCACCTGACTAGCATTCAAGACTATTATGTCCTTCATCTTGCGGTCTCCAGAACTCGACAATTTGGACCTGGGGGTCGACATCAACCTCTTTCAGACTAACAACGCCTGGTGCCCAGTGGTGGTACTCAACCAGCTACTGTCTCACCTGCCCAGTCAATCTGACTGTAGCCCGTCAGTGCCTTTTCCAACCAGCCCTCTGAGTGGCAGCCAATTTATCAGGCACGTTAAGATCCTATGGGTCAACTTAGGCTTTGACCCCGGTTGGTAGTCTGGACATTCCTTCCGGATCGGAGCAGCCTCGGCTGCATCTCAGCATGCAGTACCACACCTAGTGATCAAGGAATTTGCTAGATACATTCCAAATCCTCAGCTGGAGATGGCATAAACCTTCACTAAACTTGCTCAATGATAACAGTACCAATAAAGGACCACTAACCTTAAACTGGATATTTTTGCCCCCTTCGCTTGGCATACCGACCATATGACCAGGGCACACCTCAGGTCTATTTATGTTCTAAGTCTTGTCACGTGTTTATGTAATCCACATCTATCTTCTGTCAGAGGGCTGTGACCATAAATAAGAAGGCCAGTTTGGTGGCCTGAACTTATGGGAGGAGTCTGGAGGGTATTTAAGCAGCTCACTCCCCCATGCTCTTGGTCAGTTCCAGTGTGCTATACGCTCACTCCCATCCCCTCACTCCCACTTCTCAGCACATTCTTCTCCACAATCTACATTACTTATATAGTGTATGCCCCCTTCGCTTGGCATACCGAACAGATGACCAGGGCACACCTCAGGACCATTGTTGTAAGTCTTGTCGCGTGTTTATGTGATCCACATCTATCTTCGGTCAGAGGGCTGCGACCATAAATAACAATAACATGATTCTTCAAAAACATAAAATGATTCTGATGCAACCTTTAAAGCCAAGTCCTTGACAGTGCCACCCAATAACATGTTCTGTTGTAAACCCACACCAGCCATCTACAACCAGCTTGGTGGGTACATACCAGTTATTTTTACACCATTATTCACCTGAAATAAACCTTCATAAGTACTTCCTTCATGAACACCACATAATCATACATATTTGTGATTAGGGTTAAACCACTTGTCCAAACATTACCAACAATCTTACTTTTTGACGCCATCAAGGACCGACCAATACTGTAACAAAAATACAATATGCCCCACAAGTCTGCTGTTTTCTGTGCATGCCTCAATTTCCCACACCTATGCACTTTCAATCACAGCCATATCCATACATTAACCAAGAGGAAGGTTGGATGGTCCAAATTGTTCTCTACTCTCTACACTGTCTGTTCCTCCTTGAGGTTTCTCTAAGCTATGACCACTTCCTCTCTGCTCCCTACATTATATCCTTAAACCATTACCCAACCTTCTCCTGCCTTCCAACCCACCCTGTCATGTGCCCTTTCTCCTATGTGCTCAGGGCAGCCCTTCAGTACTGTAAAGTGTAAAGCAATATAAAGAATAAAAAACACATTTATAAATATTTGTGCATACACTAAATTCTTTATGTGCAACTAAACGGCAAAGATTTCTAATCTGAATAAACAAGTGATAGTAGGGTTTATAGTAACCATACTTTGACATAGAACCAGACCACATCTGTGTGTTCTCACCTTGCTTTCTGCTCTCAATGCAACTACAATGAGAAAACTGCACAATCCTAAACTTGCACTGTTTCAACAATCTTGCAATAGAAAAATTATTATTTCATAAAAAAGAAACCGTTTTGCTTTATGTACATTAGCATTACAGAAAGTGATTGGAAATGTGTGAGCTTGCACAGCTTCCGTTGCAATTTTTGAATACTTCTGGAAACCTAAAGTTGACCTGAACTAAAAAAGAAAGTTCTCAGATTATCATTCATCAGGGTGACTGCTCTGACATAAGGATGATAAACAATAAAGTCACTGAGATCCTCCCTCTACATAGAGAGGCTAATCAAGGCATGGTAAGTGAACAATAGGGAAAAGATACATGCGGGGTAACCCCAGGCAATACTTACAACAATACTTAGGCACAACTTTCGTATTTAAATTGTTTATGTAATGTCTAAGCTGCATCCAAATATTTATTTATTTTTATTATTTATTTCAGGTACTTGTATAGAGCAGTTAATTTACGCAGCACTTTTACATATACATTGTACATTCACAACAGTCCCTACCTTCAAGGAGCTTACAATCTAAGGTCCCTAACTCACATTCATACATATACTAGGGCCAATTTAGACAGGATCCAATTAACCTACCAGCATGTTCTTGGAGTGAAAGATCACCACTAAAGTGCCAAGAAGAGAGAACAGCTATGCCATGGAGATTTTTATAAACAGCACCAGGAAGGATTAAAACAGAGTCTAATGTGAATAATCTGATGTGTCAAATGTACTTTAATTAGAGTCTTTTGCCCCCTTATGTCTTTGGGAAGGAATAGTTAAAGTGATATTAACCACTTGCCGACCGTGTCATATAGAAACACGGCCACAAGGTGGATCAATTGTTCTGGGAGGGTGTACTATAACGTCCTCCCAGAATTGCGCTCCTGCGCACCCCCTGTGGCGCACACCTAGGAGCATCCGGGAGACCCAGCGCATCACGGATCGCGGTAAATGGCCACTCGCAGCAGCCGTTTACCATGTCATTTGACGGAGTGATCAGATATTAACAAGCCGGCGGATATCCGGCTTATCTCTTCCCTCTCTGCTCCGGGCGGTGCAATGTGAGAGGAGAGGGAGAGAGATTAGAAGCAGCGGTGCTGTGGGCAGGATCTGCAGTGCCCACAGTACTGCTATGTGCCAGTCTGGGACCTCCCATCCATCCATCCATGCTCATCCATCCAGTCTCATCCATGCTCACCCATCCAGCCTCACCCGTGCATCTGTGCTCACCCATCCGTGCTCACCTATGCATCCGTGTTCACTTATCCACCCATGCATCCATGCTCACCCATCCAGCCATGCTCACCCATCCAGCCATGCTCACCCATCCAACCTCATCCATGCTCACCAATGCATCCATGTTCACCCATGCATCTGTGCTCACCCATGCATCCGTGCTCATCCATCCATCTGTGCTGACCCATGCATCCGTGCTCACCCATGCATCCATGCTCACTCATCCATGCAAGCTCACGCATCCATCCGTGCTCACCCATGCATCTGTGCTCACCCATCCATCCGTGCTCACCCATGCATTCGTGCTCAGCCATGCATCTGTGCTCAGCCATGCATCTGTGCTCAGCCATGCCTCCGTGCTCAGCCATGCATCCGTGCTCCGCCATCCATCTGTGCTCACCAATGCATGCATGCTCACCCATGCATGCGTGCTCACCCATGCATCCGTGTTCAGCCATGCATCCATGCTCATCCATCCATCCGTGCTCAGCCATCCCCATCTGTGCTCAGTCATCCTCATGAACGGCTCATCCACCCCCATTCATGCTCATTTATGCCTCATTCATGCTCATCCATACCACATCAGTTCTCATACGTGACACATCCATGCCACTACAGTGCCCATCGGTGCCACTACAGAGCCCATCAGTGCCACTACAGTGCCTCACAATAGTGTAATAGGTTCTCAAATTAGATTTGAAATTTATGCCCCTAGAGAGCCTGATGGTGCTCCCAGCATGTTGGGCCTCTGTATGTGGCCAGGCTGTGTAAAAGTCTCACATGTGGTATCATTCTGCTACTCCTTTCGAGTATTATATATTTTGGGGTGTAATTTTTGCTAGGTACATGCTGTGTTTTAGAAATATTGTATAAATGGACAACTTTGTGTAAAAAAATGAGTTTTCATTTTCTTTCCACACTTTCCAAAAACTTGTGGAAAAAATTACATGTTCAAAAGACTCATTATGCCTCCTAGAATATATGTTGGGGTGTTTACTTTCCAGAATTGGGTCATTTTTTGGGCGTTTCCATTGTCCTTGTGCTCCAGGACCTTCAAAAGTGCAAGAAAATTATATGTGTAATTTATGGGCAAAGAAATTATATGTGTAATTTATGTCCCTAGAATGCCTGATGGGGCTCCCTACATGTTGGGCCTCTGCGTGTGGCCAAGCTGTGTAAAAGTCTCACACATGGGGTATTGCCATACTCAGGAGGAGTCGTAGAATGTGTTTTGGGGTGTAATTTGTGGTATGCATATGCTGGGTGTGAGAAATAACCTGTTAATATGACAATTTTGTGAAAAAAAAAACCTTCATTTTGCAAAGAATTGTGGAAAACAATTACAACTTCAAAAAACTCACAAATGCCTCTTACTAAATACCCTGGACTGTCTACTTTCCAAAAAAGGGGTCATTTGGGGGCTATGTGTACTGTACTGGCTTGTTAGGGTCTCAAGAAATGAAATAGGCCATCAGTACATCAGGTGTAATCCATTTTCAGTGATTGGCACCATAGATTGTAGACTCTATAACTTTCACAAAGACCAAATAATATACACTTATTTGGGTTATTTTTACCAAAGATATGTAGCAGTATATATTTTGGCCAACATTTATGAAGATAAATTGCTAATTTGCAAAATTTTATAACAGAAACAGAGAAAATGCATTTTTTTTAACAACATTTTTGGTCTTTTTCCATTTATAGCGCAAAAAATAAAAACCCCAATGGTGATTAAGTACCACCATAAGAAAGCTCTATTTGTGTGAAATGAAAGACAACATTTTTACATGGGTACAGTGTAGTATGACTTATTGTCATTCAAAATGTGAGAGCATTGAAAACTGAAAAGGGGGTTTAAGTGCAGTTTTTTTTTTTTTCAAATAACAAACATGTCATACTTACCTCTTCTGTGCAGCAGTTCTTGCACAGAGCAGCCTTAATCCTCTTTTTGGGTCCCCCACTGATGCTCCCAGCCCCTCCCTACTGCCGAGTGCCCCCATAGCAAGAAGCTTGCTCTGGGGGGAACTGAAGCAGACTCGCTCCCGAACCAATGACTCCCACTGCTGTTCAGCCTCTTCTTGGTATTCCTTTTGAGTTCTATGAGGGTTAAGAGGGAGACTTTTGAGCTGCGTTCAGGTGTCTGTTATCCTTCGTAAATACAGTATACAGTTGTGCTCATAAGTTTACACACCCTGGCAGAATTTATGATTTCTTGGCCATTTTTCAGGGAATATGAATGATAACACAAAAACATTTCTTTCACTCATGGTTAGTGTTTGGCTGAAGCCATTTATTATCAATCAAGTGTGTTTTTTTAATTCATAATGACAACAGAAACTATCCAAATGACCCTGATCAAAAGTTTACATACCCTGGTGATTTTTGCCTGATAACATGCACACAAGTTGACACAAAGGGGTTTGAATGGCTATTAAAGGTAACCATCCTCACCTGTGATCTGTTTGCTTGTAATTAGTGTGTGTGTATAAAAGGTCAATGGGTTTCTGGACTCCTGAAAGACCCTTGCATCTTTCATCCAGTGCTGCACTGACGTTTCTGGATTCTGAGCCACGGGGAAAGCAAAAGAATTGTCAAAGGATCTGCGGGAAAAGGTAGTTGAACTGTATAAAAAAGGAAAGGGATATAAAAAGATATCCAAGGAATTGAGAATGTCAATCAGCAGTGTTAAAACTCTAATCAAGAAGTGGAAAATCTGTTGAAACCAAACCATGGTCAGTTAGACCAACTAAAATTTCAGCCACAACTGCTAGGAAAATTGTTTGGGATGCAAAGAAAAGCCCACAAATAACCAGGACTCTCTGAAAACATGTGATGTGGCTGTTTCAAGATGCACAATAAGGAGGCACTTGAAGAAAGATGGGCTGCATGGTCAAGTCGCCAGAAGAAAGCCATTACTACGCAAATGCCACAAATTATCCCGCTTACAATACGCCAAACAGCACAATACACAAAAGAGACAAGCCTCAAACCTTCTGGCACAAAGTCATTTGGAGTGATGAGACCAAAATTTAGCTTTTTGGCCACAACCATAAACGCTTCATTTGGAGAAGAGTCAACAAGGCCTTAGAAACACGGAGGTGGATCGCTGAGGTTTTGGGGATGTGTGAGCTACAAAGGCACAGGACATTTGGTCAAAATCGATGGCAAGATGAATGCAGTATGTTATCTCAAAAAAATTCTGGAGGAATATTTGCATTCATCAGCCAGGAAGCTGTGCATGGGACATACTTGGACATTCCAACATGACAATGATCCAAAACACAAGGCCAAGTCGACCTGTCATTGGCTACAACAGAATAAAGTGAAGGTTCTGGAGTGGCCATCTCAGTCTCCTGACCTCAATATAACTGAGCCACTCTGGGGAGATCTCAAACATGCAGTTCATGCAACACAGCCCAAGAATTTCCAGGAACTGGAGGCTTTTTGCCAAGAGGAATGGGCAGCTTTACCATCTGAGAAGATAAAGAGCCTCATCCACAAATACCACAAAAGACTTCAAACTGTTGTTGATGTTAAAGGGGGCAATACACGGTATTAAGAAGTGGGGTATTTAAACTTTTGATCAGGGTCATTTGGGTAGTTTCTGTTGTCACTATGATTTAACCGGTTCCCGACTGCGCACTGTCTATTTACGGTGACAGTGTGGACGTGTCTCGCAAATCGCCATAAATAGGCGTCGATTCGCGCATGCGCAGCTAGGAGGCGAGAGCACACTGGCACGCTCTCATGCCCCACGCACTCTAGAGGAGTGTGCCCGTGGCTCGGGTGAACCTGATGTCCGCCGGCGAGCCGCGATGAGCTGCCAGAGGCAAAGAACAGGGAACCACCGATGTAAACACGGCTGTTCCCCATTCTGACAGGTGGCACATAAGAGATCTACTGATCCCTGTCACTGGGATCAGTTAGACCTCTTATGCCCATAGCAGCCCAGCCCCCTCACAGTTAGAACATGCCTAGGAAACACAGTTAACCCTTTCCTTGCCCCCTGCAGGTTAACCCCTTCACTGCCAATGACATTTATAGTCAGTAATCAGTGGATATTTAATTTTCTGATCGCTGTATAAATGTAATTGGTCCCAAAAAAGTGTCAGAAATGTCTGACATGTCCGCCCCAATATTAAAGTCCCAATAAAAATTGCAGATCGCCGCCATTACTAGTAAAAACTAAATAAAAACCCCAGAAATGAACTCTCATCATCCGTAAACGCGGCAACTTTTACGCAAACCAATCAATAAATGCCGATTGCAATTTTTTTTACCAAAAATATGAGGAAGAATATAAATCGGCCAAAACCGATGAAAAAAATTGTTTTTTTATATATATTTTTTGGATTTGTATTTTAGCAATAGTAAGAAATTTTGTTTTTTTTTGCAAAATTGTCGTTCTGTTTTTGTTTATAGCGGCGATCAAAAATGACACAGAGGTGATCAAATACCACCAAAAGAAAGCTCTATTTGTGGGAAAAAAAGGACGCAAATTTAATTTGGGTACAACGTCTCACGACCGCACAATTGTCAGTTAAAGCGACGCAGTGCCGAATCGCAAAAAAAGGCTCTGGTCCTAACATGGAAAATCCTTCCGGGGCTGAAGTGGTTAAAAAGGTTAAACACAGTGGATTGATAATAAATGGCTTCAGCCAAACACTAACCATGAGTGAAAGAAAAGTTTTTGTTTTATCATTCATATTCTCTGAAAAATGACCAAGAAATAATAAATTCTGCCGGGGTATGTAAACTTATGAGCACAACTGTATTTATCTTCCACCTGAGGAAGCAGTATAGTAGTGCTGTAATACAAGGGCGGCCCATCCATTAAGGGCGCACAGACACCACCCCCTCTATCCCTGCCACCCCCTCTATGCTAAATGGGATAGATTCATGCATAGCATGAATCTATCCATGGCTGACGCACCCCCCCTCCCCCCCTTATTCATGCGGCCGCATGAATTGCAGCGGTGGGGGGGTTTCTTTGAAGCACCTGATTAGAGCCATAGGATGTAATAGGCTTCAAAATAGACTGGCTTCTGGCACAGAGCATCACAAGCCCACTCATGTGTGTTAGAAAAGCAAATCAATATTTGCTTTTCTAACACTGAATGGCCTCTTCGCCAATCAGGAAGCATGGGTATGTTATGCTGTATATACCCCTATCTGGTGGATGCTGTATACCCCCATCTGGTGGATTCTGTATACCCCCATCTGGTGGATGCTCTATACCCCCATCTGGTGGATTCTGTATACCCCCATCTGGTGGATGCTGTATACCCCCATCTGGTGGATGCTGTATACCCCCATCTGGTGGATGCTGTATATCCCTATCTGGTGGATGCTGTATATACCCGTATCTAGTGGATGCTGTATATTGCCCTCTCTGATGATGCTGTATACCCCTCTCTGGTGATGCTGTATATACCCCTATCTGGTGACGCTGTATATACTCCTATCTGTTGATGCTATATACCCCTATCTGGTGGTGCTGTATAAACCCCTATCTGCCAATGCTGTATATACCCCTATCTGGCAATGTTGTATATACCCCTATCTGGCAATGCTGTATATACCCCTATCTAGCGATGCTGTATATACCCCTATCTGGCGATGCTGTATATACTCCTATCTGGCGATGCTGTATACCCTATCTGCCGATGCTGGTCTGTATACTCTTAACACAATGGTGGAATCTATAAGAGGTGGGGCTTATAAGAAGTGGGAGGGGTCTAAAATGAAGAGCAGGCTCTGGCGCCCTATCCTAAAATTTCACCAGTCGCCACTGCTGTAATATGAGTTGAACCTCTCCCTCACTTCATTGAAGTATTCAGCAATCAAGGAGAAGAAAACAATCTGTTGCTCTATGATATATGTTTGTAATTAGCTGACTGGCTAGGTACTGTTGGGATGTTTTACGGCAGCGTATATGCAAAGGATGTTATTTAGGACTAATAACAGACAAATGCAAATAGATGTTAATATGTGTATATACTTTTTAATCATTTTTTCTACGTGATGAATTCAAGTATTGGTTTTAAAACTTTTAAACATGATATGTGAATCCATTTTGAAATAGCACCTGAAAAGTCTCAATGTCCATACATTTTTGCATAGTTACTTACTCTAACAAGAGAAATGTAATGCAATTAGCCAGTGTAACCTGTCTGGTTGGACTGATTATTGGTATTAAGCCAAACTCCAGGAAAACCTAAAAATCTTCCCATATGGTGGGGCTGTGCCCACACTGCAAAAGTTAACTGACAATTTAGCTCTAGAGGACTTAGGAAAGCAACTTTCCTTATCAAATCCTCAGCTCCTGCCGGTTCCTCTGTGCTTTCAGACCAGTCCCCGTAGTCTCTTTTCCTTTGTTCTCCAATGATCTAAGATACTTCACATCATCAAGACAGTTGTGGGGTTCATAACCCTTCATAGCATGTGAGGATGCTGAACAACAGTCCACTGTAGGAAAAAGGGGGATATAATCATAAAATTAGGTACGCTTATCACTTTAAAGTAAAACCGACATTACCTACACTACTAGCAAATACTAGTGCACAAACAGATATACCAGCGGGTAAAATAAGTACTGAACATGTCACCATTTTTCTAGGTAAATATATTTCTAAAGATGCTATTGACATGAAATTATCACCACATGTCAGTAACAACCCATGCAATTCATACATACAAAGAAACCAAAACAAATATGTTCAGAAATTAAGTTATGTGTAATAAAATGGAATAACACAGGGAAAAAGTTTTGAACACATGAAAAAAGGGTGGTGCAATAAGGGATGGAAAGCCAAGACACCAGCTGAAATATATCAGTAATTAGAAAACAATCCTGCCCCTTGTCAGTGCAAATTAAAATCAGCTGGTCTCAACTGATGGCCTATAAAAAGGTGTCTCATTATCAAGGCGTCACACAAGAAACATCTCATGATGGGTAAAAGCAGCTCTTTCAAGAACTTCACAACTTTATTGTTGCAAAACCTACTGATGGCATTGGTTACAGAAAGATTTATAAACCTCTGAATATTCCAGTGAGCACTGTTGGGGCCATAATCTGGAAGTGGAAAGAACATCATTTCACCATAAACCGGCCACGATCAGGTGCTCCTCGCAAGATTTCTGACAGATAAGTAATATGAATTATCAGAAGAGTTGTCCAAGAGCCAAGGACCACTTGTGGAGAGCTTTAGAACGACCTGGAATTAGCAGGTACAATTGTTTCAAAGAAAACAATAAGCAATGCACCCAATCGCCATGGCCTGTATGCACGCTCACCATTTCATTCCATTGCAATGCTGAAGAAAAAGCATATGTTGAAGCTTGTTTAAATTTTGCTGCACAGCATTTAAACAAGCCAGCGAAGTACTAGGAGAATATAGTTTGGTCAGATGAGACCAAAATTGAACTCTTTGGATGCCATAGTACACACCATGTTTGGAGGTCAAATGGCACTGCACCCCAAAAGCACCATGCCAGCAGTGAAGTTTGGAAGTGGAAACATCATAGTGTGGGGCTGTTTTTCAGCATACTGTACTGGCAAATTTCATACCATTGAAGAAAGGATGAATTGAAAAATATACCTAGACATTCTTGATAAAAATCTGCTACCATCTACCAGGATGATGAAGATGAAACAAGGATGGACATTTCAGTAACACAATGATCCCAAACACAAAGCCACGCAAAGCAAACTCTCAATTGGTTTCAAAGAAAGATAATAAAGCTGCTTGAATGGCCTAGCCAATCACCTGACTTGAATCCTATAGAAAATATATGGAAAGAATTAAAGAGTTCATAGAAGAGGCCCACAGAACCTTCAAGATTTCAAGACTGTTTGTGTGGAAGAATGGGCCAAAATCACACCTGAGCAATGCATGCGATTTGCTTCTCCATACAGGAGGCGTCTTGAAGCTGTCATTACCAACAAAAGATTTTATACAAAGTATTAATAAAATTTCAGTTAGCGTGTTCAATACTTTTCCCTGTGTCATTCCATTTTATCACACATAACTTAACCACTTAAGGACCGGAAGGATTTCCAGCTTTAGGACCGGAGCCCTTTTTGCGATTCGGCGCTGCGTCGCTTTAACTGACAATTGCGCGGTCGTGCGACGTTGTACCCAAACGAAATTGGCGTCCTTTTTTTCCCACAAATAGAGCTTTCTTTTGGTGGTATTTGATCACCTCTGCGTCATTTCTGATCGCCGCTATAAACAAAAGAAGAGCGACAATTTTGCAAAAAAACCCAAATTTCTTACTTTTTGCTAGAATACAAATCCAAAAAAAAAATATAAAGAAACATTTTTTTTCACCGTTTTTGGCCGATTTATATTCTTCCTCATATTTGCGATAAAAAAAATCGCAATCGGCGTTTATTGATTGGTTTGCGCAAAAGTGGCCGCGTTTACGGATGATGAGAATTCATTTTTGGGGTTTT
>BLSH010248004.1:404331-416142 GCA_018402905.1 Glandirana rugosa | reverse complement strand
GATCATACGCTACGGAAACAGAAAAAAAACTCACAGTATCTCTGTATCGCAGCCGCCGTCGTATGACGGCGTTTTGCGTTACAGAGCCACTTTGCCGCCGTCAATCTCCGATCGGCGGTCGGCAAGTGGTTAAAGAGGTTTTAAACCTCCAACCCCACCCCAAAAAAAAAAAAAAGACAAAGGCATCGCATACTAGCTCATACTTACCTTAAAACGATTCCCTGCAGCAGCACCTACACACCGCTGACACGGTCGACATCTTTCCCAGAGTTACTTCCAGGTTTGTGGGCACCAGCACTGTGATTGGTTGGAGCCATGATGACGTAACTCCCACACATACGCACGGGTGCCGCTGGTCAGGGCATGGGCCCTGAAGAAACGGCACAAGCGGACCATTCCTTCAGTGTGCATGCGCCCATGAGGTCAGTGGCAGCGTATATGGCAAATATCTCCTGAACGGTGCAAGTTTAATAGATATTTACAGTACCTACAGGTAAGCCTTACTATAGGCTTACCTGTAGGTACAATTAAAGAGGAAGACTTTACTTCCTCTTTAATTTCTGAACTTATTTGTATTGGTTTCTTTGTATGTATGGATTGCATGGGTTGTTACTGACATGTGGTGAAAAATTCATGTCCATAGCATATTTAAAAATATATTTACCTAGAAAAATTATGACGTGTTCAATACTTATTTTACCCACTGTATATGTGATTGTTGTCACCATGAATTACACAAAAATCCACATCAAAACATTTTGTCGATAGTTCCCATACTTTGTCAATCATTAAGAAATAAAAGGCCAACAGTGAACCACTGCAAACTCAAACAAGTGTTTTAGTGAGTATCCCCAGTGGTCCACAGATCCTTACCAGATGTGAAGATCTCAACACAGCAAGATCTACATGCACCTGACCGTCACACACTGACAATAAGTCTGTTACTCCAGCTCAGTGGTGCTCAACAGATGTCATGAATGGAGCATAAGAAGAACACAAGGCAAAGCTCATAGTGTAGTATTTAAAATGATCCTGATATATAAAAAGCCACTCACATAGAAGCATTGAGGGATCAGCATACACAGCATAAACAAATGGTGCTGTGAAATGGTGCTGTTGCCGGAGGATAACATCACTGATCAAAAACCCCACCCAAAGCATTCTGTCATTTGCCAGGGAAGCAAAGATCAAGTAATTAAAATTACTTTTCTATGCCCTTATAGTCCATATAGTCCATATAGTCCATATAGTGAACTTGGTGTTGAGTTATTCACTATAAGGTAGGGTTGTCACATCATCCCTTTAATCCAGGACACATATGAATTACACAGGTTCTGAGGCCAATTTAATGCAGATAAGGCACCAAGTGAATTTAATTACCACCTTAATCAGCCGCAGAACCTGTGTAATTAATATGTGTCCTGGATTAAAGGGATAATGTGGTAACCCTACTATAAGGTCATCACAAAGGACAAGGGAGCACTCTTTACAACTAGAGGAAAAGAGATTTCATCTCCAAATACGGAAAGGTTTCTTCAAAGTAAGACCTGTGAAAATGTGGAATAGACTCCCTCCAGAGGTGGTTCTGCCCAGTACGGTAGATTGCTTTAAAAAAGGCCTGGATTCATTCCTTCATTTATTCCTGTGCACAACCTAACTGGGTACTAACATTTATAAGTAAAGTTGATCCAGGGAAAATCTGATTGCCTCTTGGGGGATCAGGAAGGAATTTTTTCTACTGTTCTCCTGCTGTAGCAAATTGGATCATGCTTTGGGGTATGGGTGGGTATAGGGTTGTGTATATGGAATTGTATGATTTTTTATTTTTTTGATTTACCATATTTTTTTTTTAGGCTTCCTGGAGTTGGGCTTTAAGAACAAAAACCAGCAAAAAAGAGTCAACACTATTTTAATAAACCTTAATTTTAATGAACCTAATTAAAGTGTGTAATAAGATAAGTGCCTATGATGATCAGTAAATAATAAATATTAAAATTGATGAATACTTTGGGAGAGTAAAGGTAAAAGTGTGCGGGCAGAACACAATGAGGCCACCGCCATGAATTTCACATTCTCTACTGTGTAATACCCACCAAATACATTCTGGTGTATTTTGTTAACTACAGGTCACGCACAGTATATGTTGTGGGAGATTTGTCCAGGGTTTTACTTTATAGTTCCATAATACTCTACACCCCACTGTCTCTAAGGTCTTACTGGCAAACACTAGGTATGTAACAGCTCTGCTGTCAACAGTGGCCTCATTTATGACATATGGCTGGGTGCAAAGGCAATAACATACACTCAGTCCAGATGCAGATAAAGGAACTTGTATTGAAGTCAATGAAAATCAGTTCACAACAAGGATAACAGCAGCGTTTAGTGGAGCAGGTCCCAACCAAGCTGGCATTGTCTGTTTGGTGGGGTGGAAGGCGGCCTGGCCAGTCTGAGCCCAAGTGGGAAGGTTTCCAAGAAAAGTAGTGGATTCCTAAACTTTGTGCATGGGAGGACACACAGCAGGAGCCCAGAGGTACCACAGACTAGCTGTCTGCCAGCACCCGCCGATTGTTTAGTACACAGGCAGAGTGCTTGTGTACTGTGAGGGAGGTGCTATTACTAAGCGAAGGCATAGATCTGTTTCCCTGATTTGCAGGAACAATGCTTTCCCTACTGACAGAATGGCAATCTGCAAAGCAGAGACACGGATCTATGCTTTCCATTAGTTTTAATAACCCCCCCCCCCCCCCCCACAGTACACCAGCACTGGCTAGGAACACATTTAACCCTTTGATTGCCCCTGATGTTAACCCCTTCCCCAACCAGTCTCATTGGAACAGTGACAGTGCATATTTTTTAGCACTGATCACTGTATTAGTGTCACTGGTACCCAAAAAGTGTCAGTTAGTGTCCGATTTGTCCACCGCAATATCGCAGTCCTGATATAAGTCACTGATCGTCATCATTAGTAGTAAAAATTATAAATAATATATATAAATATATAAAAATAGAAATATCCCATAGTTTGTAGACGCTATAACTTTTGCGCAAACTAATCAATATACACTTATTGGGATTTTTTTTACCAAAAATATGTAGCAGAATACATGCTAGCCTAAATTGATGAAGAAATTAGATTTTTTTTTTAATTGGATGTGTTTTATAACAGAAAGTAATTTTTTTTTAATTCAAAATTGTCTGTCTTTTTTTGTTTATAGCGCAAAAAGTAAAAAACGCAGATGAGTTCAAATGTCACCAAAAGAAAGCTCTATTTGTGGGAAAAAAGACATAAATTTTATTCGGGTACAGCATTGCATGACCATGCAAGTGTCAGTTAAAGTAATGCAGTGCACTGTCACAAAAATGGCTTGGTCGTGAAGGAGGTACATTTTCCAGAGGGCAAGTAGTTAAAGAGACTCTGTCTGACCCAAGATGGCCACCAGCATCACATGGGATGTCAGCATCCAACTGGATCGCTGTCCAAGTGACCCAGGAAACCATAGAGGAACCATGTTCCTCCTGACTTCCTCTCCCTCTGCACTGGCGCTGTGGTTGAACGCCACCTGCAGCTGAGGAAACAGACTGCATCTGCTCAGGCATGCCTCTCCTCCAGCTTCCCAGGGGCTGCATCACTCACCGCTGTGACTTGTAGTTCCTCCCAGAGATCTCCCCCATAGTGCTCTCTCCGCTGTCCTTTCCACTCTGCCTTGTGCCTGCCAGCAGACCCTCACTCCATCCATCTGTATCCATACTTTCAGCACTCTTTTATAACACTACCTACACTGTGACTGTTATCACTTATTGGCTAATTGCATTATGTAGAATCTTTCACAAACTATCTTACTAACAAATATCTCTTAGTATTATGTGTTTTACTCACTAAAATACTAATGTCATTGTATATAGTCTGCCACTGGCTTTTACAATGACTCTTACCAGATATAATCTTTTGCAAACTATCATATCAACAGTATATAATCTGTCATAACCTGTCATAGTGACTAATGTCAGTAGTTTTATAATCTGTTACCAACTACCATATCAAATAATGCCTTACAACTGTCAAAACAACTAATGACGCTGTATGGAACCCGTAATCAACCAGCTGAACCGTGTCTGAGCACAGGAGATGACATCTTTCATCTAACTGACACCTCTAGAAGCACTGCACGTTCCTATGAGCTATGCATGTCTATGAAAAACACAAAGAAGCACCCATTCAGATGTTTTTTCTTCTCATTGGTGGTTCTTATACCATTATCAAAAGTGCTGTTTTTTTGTATGCCAGAGATGCTGTGCCCCCTGTTCACTCCTCTGCCCACTTTTGTATGACATCAATCATAACATTTAGCACATATGTACACAAGATACAATCTACATACTTTACACGCTACATTCCACATGCACAAAATTACAACAATCAACAACCTGCACTAACATTCAAATTACCCTATTCGGAAACACTCACATATTTGCTAATCCAAGTATAGAGATCAGAAGTATAACAAGAAAATTCTGAATATGGAATTCACATTAGACCCAGATGTTAGGTAGCTATACAACAGATGTTTTATGAGGGTCAAATAAGTGGCAAATGCATGAAAATATTGTACTCAATTCTAATAATTTATTGATTGTCCAAAAGTGTTTATCTATTCTTATAATAGTTCCCATATACCCAGTATTCTTCGGTTTTCAGTGCAATCTGTGACAAAGGGAATTGTGACATTGCTTTTGCAAGGTTTCTGTGGTTCTGTATCTGGTAGCTATTTGTTGACTATTATTTTTATAGGTGTTCCATGTTTCCTGTTTGTGGTCTACACCAGTGTTTCTCAACCCTGTCCTCAAGTACCCCCAACAGGCCATGTTTGCAGGTTTTCCTTCATCTTGCACAGGTGCTTTAAATCAGAGTCAATGGCTTGGTATTTTAGACAGCTGATTTATCTAAGGGAAATTCCCAAAACATGGCCTGTTGGGGGTACTTGAGGACAGGGTTGAGAACCACTGGTCTACACTAAAGTCTAGGCACAGGACAGCTAGGCCTCATTACTAAGGAATGTTTAAGTATAATTTCTTTTGTTGTAAGGCTACATGTTTTTAATGTAAATGATGAAAGATACTCCTGTGATGCCACACACCTATCCCAAAATGATGATCATTTTTACCCATACTGAGCTCCCACACGTGTTAAATACTAAATGAAAGAAAGTGAAATATAGTTTATTATCCTTTATGTATCCTATAGAGTATATGATGATTTAAGTAAACAAAATTGCAATAAACCTACATTGAGCTTCAATTATTTAATATTTTAAATCTTTCTTAATATTGGTTACAAGTACACTGTTGCTTCCTTTATTTCTATTACTTTTTGAACTTCGTTTAATGTGTAAAGCATAGTTATAAAAAGTGGTTTGGTGTTTTGGGTAATAAAAGATACATGCCATTAGATCGGTCACAAGCCAAATACATTTAGCATGGGAGGCTGTTATTACTTGTTTCCTAGAAGAGGTGCTTGTTCTGGGCCGGAGCACATCTTTTCAGCATGGAGTACACCAATGCACCATCCTCAATATTAGCACTGGTTCCAAGAGATAGATAATGGAAGATTCCAGCACTGGATGTGGTTGGCTGGATGGATGGTGCATTTTAAGTTTTACCCCCAATTCTGATTGATCAGCACCGGCACTAACTACTTTGACCAATTGGAATCACTCTCACCCTTCCCGTAAGCTCTAAGGAAAGAAAGAGAAGAAGAGTGGGAATGTCAAATCCCCGGACCGCTACATCAGCTGCTTGGGCACTGATAGCTCATCACCCATGGAGGTAAGTACAGCAAGGACTGAGGGAGGTGGGAAAGGTGTGGGGTGTTAGTTCTCCTTTTCATTTTTTTCTGAAAGGGCACTAACCCTCTAAATATGCTTTACTTCATTAAAGAAGAACTTGAGTTTGTTTTTTCTTTTTTTGTTTTTAAAGTGTTTGTAACCCCAAAAACGGCTATTACTGGCAACCCTTCTACTTTATCTGGCAATAACTGACTCTCCAAGTGTTTTTTTTAAAAAGATGCCTCTAAAATATCTTTTTCCAGTGATCTTCAGACTGGTCATGTGACTCCCAGCCGCTCTGCTACTACAATCCAAGGCTACAGCGGGAGGAGCCAAAATCTCCCTCTGACATCAGCCGGGAATCACGTGACCGCCATGCTGACCACTCGGCACCTCCCTCTGTAGCCTTGGATTGTAGTATCAGAGGGGCTGGGAGTCACGTGACCGGCCTGAAGATCACTAAAAAAAGTTATTTAGAAGCATCTTTTTAAAAAACACTTGGAGAGTCAGTTATTGCCAGATAAAGGAGAGGGGCTGCCAGGATTTTTTTAAATTATCATTATGAATAGCAACAGGAGGGGGGAGGAGACAGAGACACAGACATGGGAGCTGAGGTGAGGGGGTGAGGAGGACAGAGGAGAGCTGAGGATGACGGAGGCACGTAAGCTGACCACTGTAGTCAGAGCTTTGCAGCCCTGATTATCGTGGTCAGCTCACAGAGGGGGACACAGGAAGTGGCAGGATCAGCCAGGTTTTTTTACAGTTTAGAGAGGGGCAGATTAGGCAGCACAAGCGCTGTGCTGTTTAATCTGCTATTAGGGAACAGGATCTCTCTTTTTTTATTAGGATTACAAACACTTTAAGCTGAAACTGCTTACTTTTAAAAATCACTGGGGTCCAGTGTTGTCCTCCTGCAGTTTTTCTGCTTATCGCTGTAGGTCCCCAGCACCGCTATCCTGGACATGGGAGCTGGCTGGCTGCCAGACATGGAAGCCAAACTACAGCTGGCTCCCACTGCATGTGTGTGACCTTGCACAGCACTTTCTGAATGGTCATGCAGCCTCCTGGGAAAATTGCACTGTCCCAGGAGGCTACAGGAGGGAAGAAGGTTGGGCAAAGGACGTCATTCTTACCAAGCAAGAATTGTGGGAGTGGATATCAATAACAATTAATACTCCCCCCACTCAGAAAAAATTGTAACTCAGTTATAAGTTGGCGAGGGGAAGAGAACTAGTGTGATTTCACTCTTTTTTTTTTTGAAAATATTTTTATTGGGAGTTTTAGATAAGAACATCAGAGACATAAGAATGCATACAAACATTGTTCGACAGAGTATCACATAGTATATAGAATTAATGAACAACATAAGTATTAAACATAGGAGTCAAGCTGTCGGATTTGTAGCTACTTTTTTGGGGGGGGGGGGAGGGGGAGAAGGGGTAGGGGATAGTATATGGTCAGCCTATTCACCAGAGATCGATCAGGTAAAGCAGTATTTAAGGCAGAATTGACTTCTAAACAAAGATTAATATAGTGTGAAGTTTCCAGGAGCGGAAGCTATACGTTAACAACAACATATCATACCCATAGTTACGGAGGACCTATAAGAGAAGTGATTTGCAGCTGAAAACGTTGTCTAGGATATGTCCCTCTAGGGGAGCGTCAAGGGACTTCATTTAAGGGATCGCAGTTTTGTTGTGCTGAAGAATGTGGCAACACGGAATCAGTATGGACTTTCAGCATACCCAATTTGTTGGAGATATTCCGTTTAAGGTACCAGTCTGTAAAGCAGAATGGTTGCATGATCTTTTGGATCTCCTCTTGAGTGAAAGTTGCTTCCATATATTTGCGCCACTTTGCAAAGAATTGGGTGGTTGATTTAAAGTTACGTGCAATGGTGTCAAGTCTTTCGAGATGGAAAAAAGATAACATAGCTCGTTTTGCAAGTTGCAGACCAGGAGGGGTAGGTTGGATCCATTGTTGCATAATAGTTTGGCGTGCAACCAGTAGAAACAGATGAGTCCATCTCGAGAGGCTAGTGTTTGGGGATTTTGAGGAGGGATCCGTGGAATGGTCATATCCAAAGAGGCAGATCAATGGAGTTTTGGGAACTTGGTCCTGATTAGTGGAATGTATATGCTGCAGAATGGCGTCCCAGTATGATTCAATGTGTGGGTAGCTCCAAAGTCGATGTAGAAGCGTAGGACGTACTGCAGAGCACCATGGACAGCGATCTTGATTGAGTGATTTCACTCTTTAAATGAAGTTCCATTTTAGGCCGGAGTTGAGTTTTAACATAATATGGCTCATAGCTTTCCTCTAAGAACTGATGAACTGCCAAACCTATCAGAACTTTCAATATTTACAATGTAACACTAGCCATAGAAAGGCTATGGCCAGAGGGCTGAATGAAAAAAATAACTGGCAGATTAATTTATCCATAGAATCCAGGTGAATGGAGGAATCCCCTCCACCAGCATACTATATCCTAAAAGCAGGATCCACTGCTGTCAGAATACACTGATCAATGGCTGTAGCCGCTGATTGACAAATGTTTTCCAGCATGTTCCTTTAACCACTTCAATACTGGGCACTTAAACCCCCTTCCTTCCCAGACCAATTTTCAGCTTTCAGCGCTGTTGCAGTTTGAATGACAATTGCACGGTCATGCGACACTGTATTTTCACACAAATAGAGCTTTCTTTTGGTGGTATTTAATTACCCCTGGGTTTTTTATTTTTTGCGCTATAAATTAAAAAAGACTGAAAATTTTCAAAAACAATGCATTTTTATTAATTTCTGTTATAAAATTTTGCAAATAGGTAATTTCTCTTCATAAATTTGACCAAAAATGATACTGCTACATTTCTTTGGTAAAAATAACCCAAATCAGAGTTTATTTGGTGTTGGCAGACAGACAAATGTTTTGGGGACTGTGACAGATGTGACGGGGACAGACAGATGTTTTGTGTATGGTGACAGATGTGACGGGGACAGACATATGTTTTGGGGACTGTGACAGATGTGACGGGGACATACAGATGTTTTGGGGACTGGGACAGATGTTTTGTGTATGCTGACAGATGTGATGGGGGACATACAGATGTTTTGGGGGCTGTTTTATGGGGACACTGATGTGTATGGGGACAGGGGTATCAGTGGTAGTACCTGGTGCACTGTGTGGGGGGCGATCTGTGAGGGCTCTTTGCATGAAATCATCATCAGAGAGCTGTCACATAGCTGCAGATTCCCCCTCCCCCCCCTGCACTGAGCTCTCACTGAGCTCGGCGGGGGGAGAACTGTCACAGAGACGTTCATCTCTGTTTACAATGTGACGGCTGTGATTGGACACAGGCGTCACATGATCGGGAGGGCCAATCACTGCGCCCATATCTCTATCTCTGCTCAGCTGGATCCTGTGATCATAATGATCACAGGATCCAGCCGCAGCGTGCGCGTGGCCGCGCTGCGAGCTCCCATTCTGCAGGACGTTCATACACATCCTGCCAGGACGGGGAAGCTCCCACCCGGCCGTATATATACAGTGGCCTGGTGGGAGGTGGTTAACAGAAGTTGATCAAATAATTGATTTCTGTGGACTGAGGATGGTCACACACGGATCAAAATTCTACTGATTCCTGCTGAACCGGACAGATTTCCACCCTACAATGGCCAGCTTTACTGGTGCCTAGCTTTAAACATTAGCGTATTTAAATATTTTAACAAGCAGTAAGGCTCGGTCCCCATTGGTGCAATGCGGGAAACCCTGCAAATCCACTGCGGGTTCCAGCATCGCACCTGACTCGCAGGCAGTTCACATTGCCTTATACGCACCACTGGGAGTGTCAACACAAAGTTAATGACACCCCCAGATCAGTTTGCATATCGCAGTGCGAACTGTCAATTTGGTGCTTGTGAACACCCATGCAATCTGATTCTGGTGCAGACCAAAAAAAGTGTCCTGCATGACTTTGGTCCAAATGTGATGCGAATTCAGCCATACTTCGCATCGCACAGACGTGTAATTTGCACAGCAGTGCGGTGCGAATCACATGTGATGTTGGACAATGCAGCAGTGTGAACCCAGCCTTAATGAACTTTAAAACAAGCTGTTATTGACCTTTGTAGCGGCAATCCCTCATCAAATTTCACAACTGAAGCATAGAAGTCATATCAGCCATTCCTCTCACTCTTTACATTAGAAAGTTGGAAGTCACTACTGGGGGTGGGAAGCAGGGGCAGCTGAGCTGCTGAGATGACCAACTTGAAAACCTTCAGTGTTTCAGATTGAAGACCACCCCTACTAGAACACAACAAACACATTTGCACCCAACCTATTAAAGATGTAAATATGCAAGATTCATATTTGTATGCACCAGACAAATGTTCAAAATGTCAAGCAATCAGCCAATTTAGGTTAAGGAGGTTCACAATTAGGACAATTGCATAAAGCACCATAGATCCCATGGAAGAGATTCATGGAGGTTATTGAGAGCAATCCTAAAAGACAATGCTAAAGCCCTGCTCAATATAGCTGCAAGGTATAATGCTTTATATAAAACTCAGATTAATTTCAAATGATTTTCCTAGATTGCATTTCATTGAATGGTTTTACCTACTGCCCGGAGTTGCCTTTATTGGACACAGATATTTTCCAACATGTTTAAATTGTATGACTTGTGAAAGATTGAGTCTTGCCCTCAAGGTAACCGTCTGAAATTTTTATTGATATGCCATAAAAAATGAGTCATAGGAGAACAGGGTATACTGGCCAACAGCTGTTTCACACCCCCCTTGCACACTTTCTAATGGCTGCATTGCAGTGTAAAAAAGTATGTGTAAAAGCAGTATTTTAGAACATTTCACTGTTAGCAAGTGTACTATAAGAAAATTAAATACAGATAAGCATACTAAATGTACAGGTTTTGCTTTTTTTTAAGCATAGCTGTAACCTCATTCATGCATTCCTTGTTTCCCTGTTTTTCTGCATATCAATGCTGTTTTCCATAAAAACACAGTTAGATTCATGTTTTCTTTCATTTACTATCAGCACTCAATTATATGTTGCCAATTCTTGCCCATACAACCTATGATATAAGTGGGAGGCATACAAGTTTAATTCTGTGACATATGCAAGTGACTACTGAAACAAATCAAACTGCACAATTTAGGGTTCGTGCACACAGGGCTTCAATAGGCATTTTAAACGGTTAGACTAATTTACTGGTGCTTTACCACACACGGGGAGCCACATGTGCCGCATACAGCCTGCCATACAAGTGAATGGCTGTACCGGATTATGATCTTGTAAACACAGTTGTTTCTTTTCATCTGCATACCTGAGAGTAAATGGGCCGGGGGGCTCAGCAAACATGAAGTATATATAATCGCACCCTGTGAGTGCCGCTTTATCTTTTGGACTAATTAATATATGTATATATATATATATATATATATATATACATATACAGTATCTCACAAAAGTGAGTACACCCCTCACATTTTTGTAGATATATTATATATTTTCCTGTGACAACACTGAAGAAATTACATTTTGCTACAATGTAAAGTAGTGAGTGTACAGCTTGTATAACAGTGTAAATTTGCTGTCCCCTCAAAATAACTCAACACACAGCCATTAATGTCTAAACCAAAGTGAGTACACCCCTAAGTTAAAATGTCCAAATTGGGCCCAAAGTGTCAATATTTTGTGTGGCCACTACTATTTTCCAGCACTGCCTTAACCCTCTTGGGCATGGAGTTCACCAGAGCTTCACAGGTTGCCACTGGAGTCCTCTTCCACTCCTCTGTGATGACATCACAGAGCTGGTGGATGTTAAAGACATTGCGTTCCTCCACCTTTCATTTGAGGATGCCCCTCAGATGTTCAATAGGATTTAGGTCTGGAGACATGCTTGGCCAGTCCATCACCTTTACCATCAGCCTCTTAGCAAGGCAGTGGTTGTCTTGGAGGTGTGTTTGGGGTCAT
>BLSH010248004.1:375121-388349 GCA_018402905.1 Glandirana rugosa | reverse complement strand
GGTCAACAACACCCCCAGACACCCGTCCCCCGAATAGTCTTAGACCTTCGGGAGAAATTATTCCCCCGGGGGTCTAGGACTGGAGGGGTATACTTATCCATATCCCATGTAACATGGGGATGGGTAAGTGGTATTTTCCTACATACACAGTCGACTTCGTTAGTAGGTGAGAGTTGACTTGAGATGAAATTATAGACACATAAAAACGATACCATACACCGGACAAGGTAGATAACGGGATACGCGTAATGATATTACAAAAACAAAGAGACATCACAGAATGGGTTCAAAATACACGACGATAGAAATACCGAGTAGAGACCAAACAGAATTCACTTTCCAGGTGAGATGCCTAGCAATCAAGTGGACCTTTCACTTAAGACAAACCAGAGATGAGCCATAAAGATAGCAGCACATAAAACTTGGGTAAGACACTACAGAGAAACAAAAACATTATAGTAATGCGCATAGGGCAATAGATGGAACAGGCCACATACCATAGCAAAAATACACAGATATTAAAGTAGAGTTCAGTTGAGAGTGGATGATTGCTTCAGCTGACACATACATCCTTTTATGGTGAATGGGTAGGGGTACAATGTACCCTATACCTATTCATATGGGGAGGTCAGGATCTGGGGGCCCCCTTATTAAAGAGGGCTTCCAGATTCTGATAAGCCCCCTGCCCACAGACCCCCACAACAACTGGCCAGGGTTGTTGAGGATGAGGCCCTTTTCCCCATCAACATGGGGACAAGGTGCTTTGGGGGTGACCTCAAAGCATCCTCCCCATGTTGAGGGCATGTGGCCTGGTATGGTTCGGAGGGGGGGGGTGCTCGCTCGTCCCCACCCCCTCCTGCCATACCAGGGCTGCATGCTCGCATAGTAATATATGGTGGCAGGTACTCTTTATGGAGGGATGGGGGGTCTAAAAGACCCCCCATCCCTCCTTTGCACTTCACAGTATTCAGATCGCCAAAAATGGCGATTCTGAATACTGTAATTTTTTTAAAACCGGTGCTGTTTGCCGCCGAGTAAACCAGAAGTGACATTGTGACGTTGCTTCCAAAAATATACCAAGGAGTCCCGATTGAAGCCGGCTTCCACAGGGACTCCACACAGCGCCCAGAAGTGTCGGATCGGAGCTCCGGTCTCCTGGTGGGTCCGGAAACCGGAGAAGAGCGGCAGACTGTGGTGGGGTCCCACTCCCTGGGATAAAGACGAGAAGCTTCCGAGCCGGATTGGCCATTATCACCGGATAGCTGGCCGCCTGCTCTAAAAAACGATACTGGGGTATAGACTGTAGCTGCAGGCTATACCGCAATACATCCACTTAAACCTGCCGCCGTTTATAAACAGCGATTTGCGTTAAGTGGTTAAAAATTGTGATGACATGCCCCAGTCAAACAGGAGGTGAAAAACTGGGCCTTGGGTGTTGTCGGTTCCAGAACACTGTAACCCCTTGCAGTTACTTTTGTTGGGCACAGGAATGGACCCTGCTGTTGTAAATTAGTGTAACCACTTAATGCAAATCGCTGTTTATAAACGATGGCTGCTTTAAGTGCAAATATCAGGGTATAGTCTGCAGCTACAGGCTATACCCTTGTACCGTTTTTTAGAGCAGGCGGCCGGATATCCGTTGATAATAGCCGATCCGACTCGGGAGCCGCTCAGCCGTTATCCCAGGCAGCGGGAGGGGACATCCCCCCCCCCCCTCCCGCCACTGTCCGTCGCTCTTCTCTGGGCTCCCGTCCCACCGGGAGACCGGAGCTCTCATCCGGCACATCTGTCGGCTGTGTGGAGTCCCTGTGGAAGCCGGAAACGGCTTTCATCGGGACTCCTTCGTACATTTCCGGAAGCAACTTTACAACGTCGCCGGTTTTAAAAAAATGACAGCATTCAGAATCGCCATTTTTTGGCGATCTGAATACTGTGAAGTGTAAAGGGGGGAAGGGGGGTCTTTTAGATAAAGAGTACCTGTCACCATATATTACTATCACAATAGATGTTTACATTCCTTGTGATAGCAATAAAAGTGATCAGATTTTTTTTTTAAAGGAACAGTGTTAAAAGAAAAAATAAAATAAAATAAATAAAAAAATATAAAAAAAAATGTTAAAGCATCACCATCCCCGCGAGCTCGTGCAGCAAAGAAAACGCATATGTAAGTCGCGCCTGCATATGAAAACGGTGTTCAAACCACACATGTGAGGTATCGCCTCAATTGCCAGAGTGTGAGCAATAATTCTAACAAAAGACCTCCTCTGCACCTCTAACCTGGAAACTGTTAAAAATTGTTAGTGTCGCCTACGGAGATTTTTAAGTACCGGAGTTTGTCGCCATTCCGCAAGTGTGCGCAATTTTCAACCGTAACATGTATGGTATCTATTTACTCGGATCCTCTTTCACAATATACAAAAAATTGGGCTAACTTTACTGTTGTCTTATTTTTTAACTCAAAAAAGTGATTTAAAAAAAAAAAAAATAGCTCTTGAAAGACTGCTGCGCAAATACCATGTGACAAAAAGTATTGCAATGATTGCCATATTGCCATGTTTGAAAAAAATACATAATGTTTGGGGGTTGTAAAGATATAAAAATGTAAAGAAGGGCTCTGGGGGTTAAGGGGTTAAAAACTGTGTATATTTTAAGACACCATGTCAAGTGTACTATATACCGTATGTACAGATATATGGTGCACACTCAATACGCTGTATGTATGTATGTATGTATATATATATATATATATATATATATATATATCATGCTGTATTTTTTTTAATACCCCATGTCAAGTGTACTTGCCTTTATCCAATCAAAGCTCTCACAGCAGGCCGTCCAAAACAAAGAAAAGGGTGAGCTGCTCCAGGTGTGTATTGATCAATGAAAGATCAAGCAATCAGGTGCAGGTCTGGTCCGTGATCCAGGATACGTTGAGAGAGCAAAGGATGTGACCGCACTCCGAAGCTTGGAAAGCTGTATGGTTTTTCTTTAAGTAGATATTCCAATAAAGTTACAAGGCAGACAAGAAGTAGCAAATCCCCAAAAGTACAGGCAAGGTTGGCGCGTTTCACGGACTACATGTCCGCTTGATCATAAAATGGTTATGGTTAAACTTTCCAAGCTTCGGGGTGCGGTCACATCCTTTGCTTTCTCTCACAGCAGGCTGTCCGCTGATTGGCCAAAGCATGCAGGTCATGTGCATGCTTTGGCCAATCAGCGGGCGGCATTCCACCACCATTTGAAAGCATTATGGGGTGTGCAAAGTTGCCGCGAATGCCCCATAATGTTTGGGGAAACCCGAACGATCGAACACCCGATGTTCGGGTCGAACTCACGTTCAGCCCAAACATCAAGCTTATCCCTAGAAGTGATAAAAAGCAAAAACATAATTTGAAAGTTAACTTGATAGTGACACAGTTAGACAGTTAGACGGTACAAAATGTTTTCATTTTAGTTATTACTACTGCTATTTTAATGCTTGCTTGTTTGATGATTATTCATTGAGCATTAAGAGAATTTGTGAAGTCCTTAAAGCAACCAGTGGAGTGAAAATCCTGCCTTGTAGCTACAATCAATTATCAGGATTTAGCAGGCATTTAGCAATGCTAACCCTTTGCATAACATGCTATTTGCATGCACAGCATCTCCAAGTTCTTCTCCCTTAGTAATTCCTAACAGCTGACTGACAAAAGTTCAAAGAGGTAGACCACTGTAAATCATTCCTAATTTAGGAAGTTTTTCAAGATTTACTTCCATGAAAAACTTTTAATTTTAGACATTTAACCTTTTTTCTGTGTAATCATATATTTTTTTTATTTATGTCTCTCTTTTACAGTACCTCCTTCTGTTCACGTGTGCCGAAACAACTTAGATAGTATACATTGAGGCTGAAACTTCCTGTTTTTGCAAATGTTTATTTTTCAACATACTCCACAAAGCACCATTGACGCTGCTTGTTTTTTCACTTTTCTTCTGCCCTCCTCATTTGTGCCTGTAGAAAACATTATGTGCCTGTGAATGACAGTTTGGAAACAAGGAACCCAAGGATCCAGAGCTCACCAGGCAATTTTACACTACTCACTGGAGATCATTAACTTCAATGATGGTCATATATTATGTTTGTGACATAGCTGATGATCATTTATTTTACATTAAGGCAGATACCTTTCTTTTGCAAGCAGACAAAAATGAAGATGACTACATCAAACATGTATGCATATGAATTCAATTACATCAATGACCTTGTAATTTCTATCCTCGTCTTTTTCAAAATATCCTTTTACAAAAGTGGAAACTGACATGAGTTGGGCAGCAGTCAACATGGATGATGTTGTGTATATTTTTATTGTTTCCATGCCAGCAGATTTTCAGAGTTTTACAGTGTCTGAAAATGAGGTTTCTTTGGCCTCTCTATCGAAAGTAAATCTTTTGACAAGGTTATCCAATGAAAAAAAGGTTATGAATAAAAGGTTAGGATCCATTAAGCAATTAGAACACGTTAGACCAGGGTTTCGCAACAAGGGTTCCTCCAGAGGTTGCTAGGGGTTCCTTGAGCAATGGTCAATTTGTACCTCTCAGATAAATTCCCATTGATACCATTGATCTTTTTAGCTATCTGTAAGGGGGTAATTCTTCTCAATGACCACAAGTGTAAGGAGTATTCTTCCCATTGACCATCACACTAATGTATCACGAGTTGTAGATTTTTAATTTTTAGCAGGGGTTCCCCGAGACCGGAGAATTATGTCAAGGGTTCCTCGGTGTTGAAAAGGTTGAGAAAGGTTGCATTAGACAAATGTTGTTCTATTGATGGTGTTGGACATGCAGTATTTTACATGTTAACACTGTTCATTAATGAGAACATCACTCTTCAATTACCCTTAGATGACCATGTTGTAAGCTCAATAAATGTTGCTTCATTGTATCTCATGTTACATTTTATACCACAGTAAATATGATTTCTCTGGAGAGAGAGGAAAAAGGAAATCTGACTGCATAGTGGTTATAGAAAAATATGCACTCTCAGATTTTCCTCTTCTTTGGCAAATTCTGCCTCTTATGAGAAAGTACTGACACAACCAGTAATCAGAATCAGCACTTCCCAGAAATGTGGCCAAACATTTGTAAGTGAAACATTCATTCAACTTAGTACTATACAAAATATCCACAGGCATATAAGTATATAAATGTATTTAATATTATCTCCTGGAAATTCTGTTAAAATAAAACTTCAGCCCGTTTTTTTTTTTAGCCTTGGATATAGTGGGGAGAGCCCCTGTCGGGTCTTTAACCGGTTCCACACTGCCTACCATCTATTTACGGCGGCAGTGTGGACGCTGGGCGCGAATCGCTGTAAAAAAGCGGCGATCTGCGAGTGGCCGCGAGCCCGCCGCACTCCTGAGGAGGGACCCGATGTCCGCCGGCGAGCCATGATGAGTGGCTACAGGCAAAGAACGGGGAACCGCTGATGTAAACACGGTGGTTCCCCGCTCTGTTAGTGGGGGCATCGGAGATCTACTGATCCCTATCACTGGGATCAGTTAGATCTCTCATGCCCATGGTAGCCCAGCCCCCCCACAGTTAGAACACACCCAGGGAACATAGTTAACCCCTAGATCTCCCCCTGCAGGTTAACCCCTTCACTGCCAATGACATTTATACAGTAATTAGTGGACATTTAAATTTCCGATCGCTGTATAAATGTCATTGGTCCCAAAAAAGTGTAAAAAATGTCCGACATGTCTGCTGCAATATCGCAGTACCGCTAAAAATCGCAGATTGCCGCCATTACTAGTAAAAAAATAAAAAAAAATAAAAACCCCAGAAATGAATTCTCATCATCCGTAAACGCGGACACTTTTGCGCAAACCAATCAATAAACGCTGATTGCGATTTTTTTTTAACAAAAATATGAGGAAGAATATAAATCGGCCAAAACCGATGAAAAAAAATGTTTTTTTATAATTTTTTTTTTGGATTTGTATTTTAGCAAAAAGTAAGAAATTTGGGTTTATTTGCAAAATTGTCGCTCTTCTTTTGTTTATAGCTGTGATCAGAAATGACACAGAGGTGATCAAATACCACCAAAAGAAAGCTCTATTTGTGGGGAAAAAAAGGATGCAAATTTCGTTTGGGTACAACAATGCAATTGTTAGTTAAAACGACGCAGTGCCGAATCGCAAAAAGTGCTCTGGTCCTAACGTGGGAAATCCTTCCGGGGCTGAAGTGGTTAATGCTGTCCCTACTGGGGGGAGATTTTCTCTTCTTGTTGCCAGGGGTACAATCTCTTGAGTGATGATGTGGCCAACATTAAAAGTACTTTTTAATTAGCTTGGGAAAAGTTTGGAACCTCTTTTGGGTTTTTGCTGCTATCTGTATCCCCTATTGAGGAGATTTCTTTACTCCTTGCTTGCTTTATTATAACTCTTCCCTATTTTTTATTTCTATAAGAAAAAAAGTTTGGACTGTTTGAATTTTAAAAATAGTTACACAAAAAAGGGACGATGTGGATTATGGTACATGCTAAAATCGTCATACAATATAAAATAAGCACAAAATTAACTTGGGAAACACCTATTTATCGGAGGCAAACCAAAGGTAGGGTGGTGGTTTTGCTGCACCCCTAGTACAGCCTGTAAGGGTGTGCACTACCGTATTTTTTACTATCAGGTAAACTATTATGTTGCCCAGTAGTAACTGGGCCTGATGTTCTTTGGCAGGGCCAATGCCACCAGAACTATGCTGTTTAGGCTCTGCTTCCCCTGTAAGGTATATAAACATTGATATCAATGATATTTTTATCTGTCAATTATATTTTTGTCTGCATTCTTCCCAATAACCTCAAATCAAATGGGCACCATACAACTGGCCAGCAGTGGCAGCCCACCCTAATAGGCTTCAAAAAAGGGTGGGCCCGAGCGCAGAGCTCGGGGAGCAGACCTTGGCCAGAAGGAGAAGCTACCCTATTGGCCGAGGGAGGAGGAGATAGGAGATGCACTGTGAGGACACCGCTGTGATGATGAGGAAGAAACGCACAGCGAGGACACCGCCGTGGTGCAGAGGATGCAGGAGAAGCTGCCCAGGATGGAAGCGCCGGGGGGGTGGGTGGCTGGCTGAGCACAGTTTGCCCCCCCAAAAAAAAATACCACTGGCCACCAATTAAAGAAGACACCTCCCCACTGTTCAGTAAGGCACAGTTTACTAACTGACCATCAAAGTAAACAATCACCTCTATACTGACCACCAATGTAAGGGGGGCACAACACTGACCACCAGTATAATAGGGGTACTACACTGGGCACCAATTCAAAGTGAGCACTACACTTGCCACAAATTTATGGGGGCACTGCACTGACCACCAATATAATAAGAAAACTACACTGGCCACCAATGTAAGGGGGCACTACACTGACTATCAATATAATGGGAGTACTACACTGACTACACTGGTTATCAAAGTAATTAGGCACTACACTGACTACTAATATAATGGGGCCTTTAAACTGGCTACTAATGTAAGGGGGTACTATAATAACCTCCAATATAATGGAAGTACTACAGTGGCCACCAATGTAAAGGCACACTCACTGACCAGCAATGTATTCGAAGCACTACACTAACCACCATTGTAAGGGGGTACTGCAGTGGCCACAAATATAATGGGGGAACCAATGTAAGAGGGCACTATGCAGGCTATCAATGTAGGGTGGCACTAAACTTGCCATCATTATAAAGGGAACACTGGCCATCAATGTAAGGGGCAGTAAAAGGGCCTGTGTGGCCACAAATACAACGTAAAATGGCAGCAATACACTGGCCACCAATGTAAGGGGCACTACACTACCCAGAATGTAATGGGAGCACTACATTGACCACCATTTTACAGTAAGTAGGTACTACACTGGTTACTAATATAATGGGGTAACTACACTGGCAACCAATGTAAGAAGCCACTGTACTGACCTGCAATGTAGGGGAGCACTACACTGGCCAACAAAATAATAGGAGTATGAAACTGGCCATCAATGTAAGAAGTCCAACACTGGTTTGTGTAGAAGCTATTGTTAAAAGGTCCCCCGTTGAGGTGTGATTGATGTTAATAATATACGAGGGATTAAATTCCCAAGTAACAATGGCTATTCATCAGTTATGATGCAGACCCCTGAGTTGAAAATTAGCACGAAAAAAGGAGAAGGTGATGCCACCAAAAGCACTCATACCGGGTCACAAAGCCAATTTAAACATAAATGACAGTATAAATGGTTACATGCAACAGTGCCATCTGGTGGCCTTTGGTAAGAATTACAGCCACTTTTCTCATTACTTACCCAATGGATATATAAGGCCCCCAGAGACAGATGACCATAGCTTTGAAAAAGTCCGGATTGGCCCGGACGAAACGCGTCAGCATACGCGTCACCAGTCTCCTCCCACCACTTGTCCGCTTGTTCCCACCCTACACGCGGAAGTGCGGGACTCTGTGCGTACGCAAACAGCTTCACGTGGAAGTCACCAGCTGATCTCTCCGATCACTCCCATCTACTCTGCCCCGCACTCAGCCCTCTCTGGCACATCGGCAGCTTCACGGCAACCCCGAACGGATCCATCCCACAACCAACAGGACGGACACCTCTTCTGTCCCCACCATCCTACCACTGTGGTGGAAGTCACGGACAGACTGATCCTGTCGTACCAATGCGGTGATAAGCAGAGGGAACTGCAACGCTGCTCATCAGGAATAACCCTTTATGCAGCCCGACTGTTCGGATGAAGCTGGGTGAGATTGTTCTATACCTACCTAATTGCCTTCCATCTGTTTGCACACTGACATTGAGCTTTCTCATTGCAAAGCATTGCATACGCATAGCTCTATCTACAAGGTACCATATGTCTCTATTTAAGTCCCGATTCATGACCAGGTGAATAACTTCATCACAACATAAGGACAAATTGTCCACCCTGGACTTTACCATTTTGGGACATTTCCATGTTCATATGCTCCTTGTCTCATTAATCCCGACAATTCACTTATTCACTCAATGCGTCAATGTGTAGCGACCTTGTGATTGACTAATTAGGATACTGATCAACCAATGGCCTAGCATGCCGATTCAGTTAAACCTAAAATTACTCACCCAAGGTCTGTTACACATTGTGGTGGCACTAGCATGAATGTTCATGGCCGGCTTGTGTGTGGGAGTCTGTTTGTTTTAATTATAGACAACGTTGTCTCTTTTTACTTCTTCAATTGTGGTGGTGTTTTTTCTTGTTTAATTACTTCTTGAGCCCAATTTTCATGTCAGTTACCAATAAATTATGTTTAAATTGGCTTTGTGACCCGGTATGAGTGCTTTTGGTGGCATCACCTTCAACACTGGTTTGTGCCACTGCACTACACTGGCCACCAATGTAAGGTGACACTACACTAAACAGCAATGCAATGGGAGCACTACAGTGGACACCATTGTAGGGGAGGCACTTCACTGGCCACCAATATAATCAGAAAACAGGAATAGATCTGGCGCTGGTTATCTGGATGTATAATGCCAGTGTCAGTTTATGACTCAGAAGCCCTGATTCGCTCTGGTGGAAGAGCTAGGAACTAGAGGTGATGATGAATCAGTGGAATGGCGCTTGAAGTGCAATAACCATGACACACATCCCAGCTGGGTGGTGAATCGCAAATAAAGTGACTGTGATTAAAAAAAGTAGTTTATTGAAGAGTACTTACAGACAATAATATTCCATCTGGCTCCAGAAGTGATGGTACGGCTGCCCTGCTAGTTGTCCAAATTAGCCTAGATGCCCCAGGTGGAGGATGGAATGAGCGTGGCTGTTCGGGACTGGCAGGATGGTTGATCAAGTCTCTTGAAAGCAGGGGGGAGAGAGAGTGGTATCTGGGTGAGATGAAGGCTCCTGTGTGATCCCTTATTTACTCCCCTGACACGAGCCATTCTGTCAGACAAGCCGGCGTTAGAAGGAGGAGGTGGGCGAAACTTCGGCTTGAATCTACTCCCCTGACATGAGCCGTTCTGTCAGACACGCTGGAAGAAGGAGAAGGGCAGAGCTGCGGCTTGGTCCAAGGTGATGTCGTTCCTCGGAGCTGCCGTGCTAGGCTGTGATGTGAGTGGCGGGGCAGCAGGGAGCCAGAGAGTGGTGGAGGTCCCATCACGCTGATGACATTTTTTGCAATATTTTGCTTTGTCAAGTCACAATAAGGGATCACACAGGAGCCTTCGTCTCACCCAGATACCACTCTCTCTCCCCCCTGCTTTCAAGAGACTTGATCAACCATCCTGCCAGTCCCGAACAGCCACACCCTTCCTTCTCGACCCCTCCTACTTCTTATAAGTCCCACCCCTTATAGAATCCACCCACTCCGTCCCCTGTATTCCACATATTGTGTCAGGAGTATACAGCTCAGCATCACAGGTGGGGTATATATGAGCCAGTAACACATGATGCAGCCAGTACATAGGTATTGCAGCCACAGCCAGTACACAGGTATTGCAGCCACAGCCAGTATACAGTTATTGCAGCCAGTACACAGGTATTGTAGCCACAGCCAGTACACAGGTATTGCAGTCACAGCCAGTACACAGGTATTGCAGCCACAGTCAGTATACAGGTATAGCAGCCACAGCCAAATTACAGGTATTGCAGCACAGTACACAGGTATTACAGCCAACCAGTACACAGGTATTGCAGCCAGCCAGTACACAGGCATTGCAGCCAGCTAGTACACAGGTATCGCAGCCAGCCCAGTAAACAGGTATCGCAGCCAGCCAGTACACAGGTATCACAGCCAGCCAGTACACAGGTATCACAGCCAGCCAGTACACAGGTATTGCAGCCAGCCAGTACACAGGTATTGCAACCAGCCAGTACACAGTATATAGAGGTCAGTAGTATATATGGAAGAGTACATGGATCAATCAGATGTACCACAGACTACAGGGGTCAGTAGTATGTAAAAGAGAGTGAGGGGATCAGTAGTATGTTGAGAACAGTATAGAGGTCAGTAGTAGATAAGGCAGAATGCAGGTGTCAGTAGATTGTAGGGCAGAGTACAGGGGCCAGTAGATTGTAGGGCAAAGTACAGATGTTTATAGCATGTAGGACAAAGTATGGGGGTCAGTAGGGAAATAAAGCAAGTGTGATGCTACAACCAGGATAAATTGATAAAACTGGATAACAGCCACACACTCTGTAGCATAATCTGAAGATATACAAGGGTCCAGCAGCATGGTATAAAATTCTTCTTTATTAGTAATCTATCAAGACATTGGGGAAACCAATATATAAAAGGTTGATGCATTTCAGCACTCACACGGATCTTAGTCATAATGACCCTTGTATATCTCCATGGGTCAGTAGTATGTTGGGCAGAGTGCAGGGGTCAATAGTATGTGGGCAAGAGTACAGGGGTCACTAGTATGTAAAGCAGTGTATAGCGGTCAGTAGTATGCAAAGCCGAGTGCAAGGGTCAGTCATATGTAGTGAAGAGTACAGTGGCCAGTGGTATGTAGGACAGAGTGCAGGGGGTTAGTAGTATGCAGGGAAGAGTACAGGGGTTTGTAATATGTAAGGCAGAGTGCAGGGCTCAGTAGTATGTAGGGCAGAATAGAAAGGTAAGTAGTCTGTAGGGCAGATTACAGAAGTCAGTAGTATTTATGGCAGCATACAGGGGTCAATAGTGTGTAAGGCAGACTACAGGGGTCAGCAGTATGTAAGGCGGAGTCAGGAGGTCAGTAGTATGTAGTAAAGAGTACAGGGTTTAGTCGTTTGTAGGAAAGAGTACAGGGATTCATAGTATGTAAGGCAGGATGCAGGAGGTCAGTACTATACAAAGAAATGTAGAGTGGTTAGTAGTGTATAAGGCAGAGTGCTTGTGTCAGCAGTATGTAGGGCACAGTACAGTATAAGTAGTTTGCTGGACAGTGTACAGGGGTCAGTAATATGCATAGCAGCATACAGAAATCAATAGTATGCAAGAGTAGAGAGTAGGCAGAGTGCAAGGGGTCAATAGTAGGCAGGGAAGAGTGCAGGGGTCATTAGTATGTAAGGCAGAGTACAAATGTTAGAAGTATTTAGAAAAGCATGCAGGGGGTTAGTAGTATGTAGACAAGAGTGCAGACTCAATGGTATGTACGGCAGAGTGCAGGGATCAGTAGAAGGTAGGACAGCATGAAAGAGGGTCAGTAGTAGGAAGGGCAGAGTGATGGGGTCAGTAGTATATAAGGCTGAGTGCAGAGGTCAGAATAATGTGGGGCAGAGAACAATCCGATTGCCTCTTGGGGGATCAGGAAGGAATTTTTCCCCCGCTATAGCAAATCGGATCATGCTTTGCTGGGGTGTTTTGCCTTCCTCTGGATCAATTGTGGGTGAAAGATTGTATATGGGAGTGTATGGTTATATATCATTTTTCTATTTTTTTGGGGGGTGAACTAGATGGATTTGTGTCTTTTTTTAACCTGGCTAACTATGTAACAAGTTTTTGGAGCAGCACACAGGGGTCACTAATATGCAGGACACAGTACAGGGGTCAGTGGTATGTAGGAAACAGTACCGGGCTCAGTAGCAGTGGTATCGCTAGGGGGTGGCTTCTGGCGCTATAACCTCAAATCTGGGGCCCATAACCCCGAGTCTCTGCAAGGGTCCCAAACCACCAGGCTGTGGCCTCTCTGCAGCCGGGTTGCGAATGCAGCGGGACGCATGACAGAGCCGGGGAGCCGAGGGTGGGCGGGCAACACGGGAGAGCCGGAGAACGGGCGGGCAGCATGACAGAACCGGAGAGCCAGCTGGTGGGCAGCATGGGAGGGCCAGCCGGTGGGCAGCACCGGACAGCCAGAGATCGGGTGGGCAACATGAAAGAGCCAGCTTGTGGGCAGCATGGGAGAGCCGGAGAACGGGCGGGCAGCACGGGAGAGCCGACCGGCAGGCGGGCAAGAGAGCAGAGAGATGACAACATTTCTTACTGCCCCCCTCTCTCAGGGGACCCTGATGTAAGTGGGGGCTCTCTGATGACCCTGATGTAAGTGGGGGCTCTCTGGGGACCTTGATGTAAGTGGGGGCTCTCTGGAGACCCTGATGTAAGGGGAGGCTCTCTGGGGACCCTGATGCAATGAGGGGGGGCTCTGGAGACCCTGATGTAATGAGGGGGGCTCTCTTGGGACCATGATGTAATGAGGGGGGCTCTGGGGACCATGATGTAAGTGGGGGGGTG
>BLSH010248004.1:345938-357359 GCA_018402905.1 Glandirana rugosa | reverse complement strand
CCTGTGTCTTTTGTACACCTTCTTCCACGAGACCAGTTTACTCTGGTTTTAACTTGCAAAACCGGATTTTCGTTTTGTGAAGAATAGTGGGACTTGTGTGGTAGTCGTCCGACATTTTTGCCCATTCTTCTTTGCAAAATAGCTCAAGCTCTGTCAGATTGGATGGAGAGCGTCTGTGAACAGCAATTTTCAAGTCTTGCCACAGATTCTCAATTGGATGTAGGTCTGGACTTTGACTGGGCCATTCTTACACATGAATATGAATTGATATAAACCTTTCCCTTGTAGCGCTGCCTGTATGTTTAGGGTCATTGTCCTGCTGGAAGGTGAACCTCTACCCCAGTCTCAAGTTTTTTGCAGACTCTAACAGGTTTTCTTGTAAGATTGCCCTGTGTTTGGTTCCATTCATCTTCCCATCAACTCTGACCAGCTTCCCTGTCCCTGCTGATGGTGTGTTCAGGGTGATAAGAAGTGTTTTGCTTTTAGGCCAAAACGTTCAATTTTGGTCTCATTTGACCAGAGCACCTTCTTCCACATGTTTTCTGTGTCCCCCACATGGCTTCTCGCAAACTGCAAACAGGACTTCTTATGGCTTTCTTCTTGCCACTCTTCCATAAAGACCAGATTTGTGGAGAGCGCGTCTAATAGTTGTCCTGTGGACAGATTCTCCCACCTGATCTGTGGATCTCTGCAGCTCCTCCAGAGTTACCATGGGCCTCTTGGCTGCTTCTCTGATTAATACTCTCCATGTCTTGGTAGGTTTGCAGTTGTGCCATACTCTTTCCATTTTCGGATGATGGATTGAACAGTGCTCCGTGAGATGTTCAAAGCTTGGGATATTTACTTATAACCTAACCCTGCTTTAAATTTCTCCACAACTTTATCCCTGACCTGTCTGGTGTGTTCCTTGGCCTTCATGATGATGTTTGTTCGCTAAGGTTCTCTAACAAACCTCTGAGGGTATCACAGAACAGCTATATTTATACTGAGATTAAATTACACACCGATGGACTCTATTTACTAATTAGGTGACTTCTGAAGGCAATTGGTTTTAATTAGGGGTATCAGAGTAACGGGGGCTGAATACGAATGCGTGCCACACTTTTTAGGTCTTTATTTGTAAAACATTTTGAAAATCATTTATCATTTTCCTTCCACTTGACAATTATTTGCCACTTTGTCTTGGTCTAGCACATAAAATTCCAATAAAATACATTTACATTTTTGGTTGTAACATGACAGAATGTGGAAATGTGTTGTATATAGCAGGTATGTTCATATCTTTCCTTGATCTAGCTGATCATGTTTACAATAGAAAACAAATTCAATGTAGTGGAAATTGCCAGGAAATTGGGCATTTGTATGGCCAGCATAACAGCTTATAAAGCGAATAAAGTGGAAAAGACCACTGAGGCAGTCAACAGGGGCTCCCCTGCTTAGACTCTTACCAATCAGTTTTTTCTGTTTTTTTGCTGCTGGAAGTTCGGGACTTTGGATTTTTTTCAACGGTTTTCTAGGTCTACCAAGGGATGTGGTAACCCGTATTTCTGGTCATTAGAAGCCTTTCCAATCAACAGCTACCTCCATCTGGCAGCAATATTAAGAAACGTATTATAGGTCAGGGTGGTGTAAAAGTCATTCAGTAATTGGCAGGTATTTCAACCCTGTTGTTCTTGGTAAAATATCTGCTTACTTATGACTTTTCCCCTAACTGAGCTGTGAATATATTTTCATCTAGTTAAAGTGATACTAAACAGAAAGGTGTTAATTGCCAGCATTTATCCACATATACAGTATGCAGGCATACCCTACTTTGGGACCAGAGCATGTATGTAAAACAAAAATGTACTGAAAGTGAAGTAATACCTTTTTTCACTTCTCAATGCATGTAAATACACTAGCTCTATGGGGAATCTTGGTCAGCTTGACATGGCACTGCTCCTGGTTTTTAACATTCAACATTGGCATCTATGCTAAATCTTGGTCAGCTTGACATGGCACTTCTACCGGTTTTTAACACTCAACATTGGCATCTATGCTAAATCTTGGTCAGCTTGACATGGCACGGTTCCCAAACCATAAGTAACAGGGACACCAAACTTGGGCAACACGTTAAAGGGACCCAGGACTATGGCATGGTAGATTACCTAGGCAAGCTGGCTGACTCAAAAATTGGATATGTTGTAGTCCTGGGTCCCCTCTCGGTGCTCCCCAAGTTTTGTGTCCCTGTCACTTATGGTTCGGAAGCAGTGCCATGTGAAGCTGACCATAATTTTCCATAGACGCCAATGTTAAAATCTGGGAGCAGTGTCATGTCAAGCTGACCAAGAGTGTGCGTAAAGTGAGTGTACGTAAAGCGGGGTATGCCTGTATTCTCTAAGTACCTTATTCCTGCAGCACTATTGTGTGGTCTTTTCCTGTACTTTGGCATCTCCAGGGAAAGATCCTTGGGAGTGGCTTCTATTACTCTGCTGATGTATGCTCTCTACAGTGTGAGTGTGTGTCTGGCCAGCCATGATTGGTGTTGTGCCAGTCACATGACTAAAAAAAAATGTTTTATAGCTCTCTATAAATCTCTTTTTGAACATCAAATGTGTATTTTCTGTGCATTAATATGGTGTAGACAGCATCAGAAAGCTAAAATTGCACTTTGCAAAGCTCAGAGAGGAGAGCTCTGAGAGCTAATTGGAAGGAAGGAACACACACCCCTTCACCAGCCCAACCTCACAGGAACAGAGCTGAGGCTGTCAATCTGCTGGAGCTCCCTCCCCATCACCTTTTTTCTCTTGGTGTCAGGAAAACTTGTCAGAAGTGATTCATGCTAATAGCAGAGGAAGGAAGCAGCAGACAGAAATGACACTCATGTGCTCTTAATTGAGAGCAGTACACACTATAGAGGGATATGTTTGTTCATATTTCATGTCTGAGGTTTATAATCACTTTACGTTTAAAGTGGAGTTCCACCCAAAAGTGGAACTTCTGCTTTAAGCACTCCCAGCCCCGTTACATGCCATATTTGGCTTGTAATTTTTTTTTTGGGGGGGTGGGTACCTGGTTTAGACAGGTACTTCCTGTTCCACTTCCTCCTTCCGTCGCTGGGCCACCTAGGCGACTCTTCCTCTTCCCCTAGGTGACTCCCCCTCCCTCTCTGCAATCTTAAGGGACACGTCACAGGCCCCAGAAGATTGCCTGGCCAGTAAGAGAGCGCAGCGTGACTCGCTCATGCGCAGTGCGTGCCCGGCTGTGAAGCCGCAAGCTATCACAGCCGGGCGCCCACAGTAGTAATGATGGCGCTGCGGAGAGGAGGGGGAGGGGAGCTAGGCTTCGGGTGGCCGCATCGCTGGACTGTGGGACAGGTGAGTGTCTATTTTTTGTAGCTGCTGACTTTTAATAAACTTACCAAATAGTGGAACTCTGCTTTAAGAGCATATTCCAGAAAATGCTGCATGCAGTTCAGAGACACAGTCACAGCTGTGAATGTAAAAAAATTGATGTAACTAGTAAGTAATCTCTCATGAGAGACTGATCAAATCCTATTTCGTAATTCCTGAAAACCCTATCCAGACATATTAGAATGAGGCAGAGCGTAGTTAATTCCCTTACCCAATCACAGACACATTTCTAATGGGCAGTGTGTTTAAGAAGACAATTGAATTTTAATAGTAGAATAGAATGTCTATGGCATCCTAAAGTATATAAAAGGAACCTATATAAGTTTAGGATAGCGCTATTGTAGTTAGTAGTTTCAACTTGAAATGTGGAGGGATTCTTTGATTTCAATTCAGTTCTTTTAACTAGCCTGTATAATATATAGTATAGATTGGTTTTCCATCTTTAAGGTTACTTTCACACTGAGCGGCAGCCGCGGTCGCGGTAAAACCCCACTAGTTTTAGTGGAGTTTTACCAGCGATATGGCTCCGCTATGCGGGCGGGTGCGCCACGCTTTTAACCCCCCACAAGGGGTTAAAAAGGAATTAAAATTGCCGGCGCTCAGCGCTACCGAGGCGGTGTGCAGCCGCTTCGGAAGCGCTTGCCATTCATTTCAATGGCAGGGGCGGTAGAGGAGCAGTACATTACCGCTTCCCTCACCGCCCCAAAGATGCTGCTTGCAGGACTTTTTGTAACGTCCCGCAAGCGCACCGCTGCAGTGTGAAAGCACTCAGGGCTTTCACATTGGGGTGGATTGGGGGGATTTTTGAGGCGCATTACAGATGTTATTTTTAGCTAAATAGCGTCTGTAAAACGCTTCAGTGTGAAAGTAGCCTAAAACAATGAACACCACAATCTGCTGTGTAATTGCTTGTAGTTCACATAATTGCATCACCTCTTTTTTGGCTTTTCAACCTGTTCCATTCATTCAGCACTACAAAATTTGCTGACGTATGTAAGATATTTGACACATTTCTTAGAGAGGACCTGACTTGTTTATTTTATAGGGAGTGGGACTATAAGGCCTCATACACACAGGCGTATGTAAAAAAAATGAGCAAAATGTCGGGCCCGACGTCAGGGAAAAATCTTTTTTTTTCGGTGGTTTGCATCGGCGTTAGTGAGTGTTAATGAGCGTTAGTGAGCGTCAACGTCAATAGGCATTTTTTTAAAAAAAAACATTCCTCTGCTATTTTTTAACCTGAAAACGCCGGCGTCAAAAATGCTGGTTAAAGCTGGTACGGAGTTAGTGAGCGTTAATGAGCGTTTTGCCGGTTTAACATCAAAAACGCTACAGCCTGGTCTCGCGTTCTAGTTACAGCTGACTAACGCTGACGCCCTCTACTGCTCAAAAAGTCTGCGTTTTTTGGGGGCCATTGAATAACATGGAGAGCTGTAAAAAGCGCCCAATAATGTGGCATTAAAAAACACCCGTGTGTATGAGGGCTAACTATTGAAAGGTAAGATAAATAAATTAAAACATTATGAAGTTTGTATAGAATAGTGTTATGAGATGCTAGATTTTGGTTTTCTCTCATTTAATGCTGAGTGTACATCCCTTATGTCACAATACCTTACACACCTCTATCACACAACTCAACCCTTTCTAGCCGAGGAGGGGGTGTTCTGCCCAAATGTCAGACTCCACAGAATGAGCAACCGCGTCACTTCTGGTTGCTTTAAAACATCAGAAGTTGCTTATTTTGACGAATTTCTGTTTATACAAAACTATGGTCCGTTACCGGGAGATATTGCTGTTTTATGAACACAGCGGCTAATGGGGACAAACTTGTTGCCTCCTCGGAGGTGGCCATTTTCTTGGTTGGTATCTGAGTGGAGTACAATCTCCTCTCATATGTCATGCACGGGCAGGGGACAGCTGCACCTGCGGCGGCTCCTCTGTGTAGGCATGTGCAACTCACAATGGAAGTCCCATAGTAACTCTATGGGTGACGTCACTTCCCATGCATTTCACAGCCATTGTCGGCTGTCTCCTGCACACGGCAGCCAGGGCTGGAGACCGGACTGGATTGGCTGCAGAAAAGGTATGTATAGTGATTTTTGCTTTACATGGTAAGATAGATTAGTCTTAGACCCCATACACACTATACAACTTTTGTTGTCTGATTTCCATCAGATTTACCAAAACCATGTAGTGGAAGGGCCTGTCTGATTTCATACACATTGAAACTCCTAAGGTTTGACCTCATATTATATGGTTTTGGTAAATCTGAAGGAAAAAAATCTAAAGAAAATTGTATAGTGTGTTTCCAGCTTTATAATGTAGCTGCCAGTAGATTTAGAGTTAGTTCGTTTTTGGCTAAACTTCCACTTTAAATATCTGCAGTTGTGTTTCCTCAATCCTAAACTCTTGTTGTAGGTTATATAAATATACCTTTACCACCTTTTTGTTACAGTTGACAATTACAACCCACACTATTGGCCTAAAAAGGACTGAATGTTCACTGAAAACATGATCTAGCCAAGAAATATTTAGACTGTCCTCGTAATGCAGTGTGTCAAGCCAGGAATCATGCATGTTGTGTGGTCTGATGTTCTGGCACCTGCTCTGCTGTTTGTCAAAGGCCTGACTGCTTATTTTCCACAAATACATCTATCTTAAAGTGGACCGGTGAGAACAGAACTACGGGAGTTGCCATTGCTTACTTGTCTTAGTATGGGCTCCTCGGATGTCATGCAGATCTTGGCTTAAGTATCAAGTAAAGTCTGACATACAAGGTTAGATTTTCATTGAAACAATCATATGGAAATTCTGAAAAATCATTCATCAGATCAGAACATTCTTTCTTGCCATCATGACTGTCTGGCTGGGTACAAGCTTGCTGAGTAGCACCTTGTTCCCTTTTTGCAGGGCATAAATTCAGACTTGCTGGCTATGTACTTGTTCCATGTTAGTGTCTAAGAAATAAAGTATGGATCAGGATTACAGCCCCAGGAACTCGAACCTTCAAAGTCAACTTACAAGATTGGGGGAAAGTACTAAACCGACAGCAGAGCCAAATGGGCTCTTGGTGGGCATCGTTTATCTTTCAACTTGCCTCTTTGGCATCACCTGGGCTGTCCTGAAGTTTCTCCACTTCTCGGTAGTATTGAACTTTCAACCCTGACTCTATACTTGCTCAGTTTCACACTATTTCTGTCAAGGCATTGTCTTAATGTTGGTTATGTACGCTCTTTTGACTGCTATATAGGCCCCTAGCTCCCCCCCCCCCCCCAGTTTCATACTCAACTGTCCCAGATCTTGTGAGATGCACTATATTACCAAAAGTATTGGGACACCTACCTATACATGCAAATGAACTTTAATGGAATCCCAGTCTTAGTCCATATGGTTCAATATTGAGTTGACCCATTTTTTTCAGCTATAACAGCTTCAACTCATCTGGGAAGGCTGTCCACAAGGTTTAGGGATGTCTATGGGAGTGTTTGACCATTCTTCCAGAAGTGCATTTGTGGCAGTCTCTGTTCTAATTCATCCCAAAGGTGTTTTATTGGGTTGAGGTCAGGACTCTGTGCAGGCCAGTCAAGATCCTCCACCCCAAACTCGCTCATCCATGTCTTTATGGACCTTGCTTTGTGCACTGGTGCATAGTCATGTTGGAACGGGAAGGAGCCATCCACAAACTGTTCCTACAAAGTTGGGAGCATGAAATTGTCCAAAAAGTCTTGGTATGCTGATGCCTTAACCACCTCCCACCCGGCCACTGCACATATACGGCCGGGTGGGAGCTTCCCCGTTCTGACAGGACGTATATATACGTCCTGCAGAACGGGAGCTCGCAGCGCGGGCACGCGCCGCCCTGCTGCTGGATCCTGTGATCATTATGATCACAGGATCCAGCTGAGTGGAGATCGGGATACGGGCGCAGTGACTGGCCCTCCCGATCATGTGACGGCTGTTTCCAATCACAGCCGTCACATTGTCAACAGAGACGAGCGTCTCTGTGACAGTTCTCCCCCGCCGAGCTCAGTGAGAGCTCAGTGCGGGGGGGGGGAAGGGGGGGGAGCTGCAGCTCTGTGACAGCTTTCTGCATGGTGAGGATTTCATGCAGAAAGCTGTCACAGATCGCCCCCCACACAGTGCACCAAGCACACTGATACCCCTGTCCACATACATGTCACACTGTCACCCCATAAAACAGTCCCCAAAACATCTGTATGTCCCCAAAACATCTGTCACCATACACAACATCTGTCACAGTCCCCAAACATCTGTCACAGTCCTCAAACATCTGTCACCATACACAAAACATCTGTATGTCCCCGTCACATCTGTCACAGTCCCCGTCACATCTGTCTGTCTGCCAACACCAAATAAACTCCAATTTGGGTTATTTTTACCAAAGAAATGTAGCAGTATGATTTTTGGTCAAAATTTATCAAGAGAAATTACTTATTTGCAAAATTTTATAACAGAAACGCAGAAAAATGCATTGTTTTTGAAAATTTTTTGTCTTTTTTTAATTTACAGCGCAAAAAATAAAAAACCCAGGGGTGATTAAATACCACCAAAAGAAAGCTCTATTTGTGTGAAAAAAATGATAAAAATTTCATATGGGTACAGTGTCGCATTACCGCGCAATTGTCATTCGAAAACTGCAACAGCGCTGAAAGCTGAAAATTGGTCCGGGAAGGAAGGGGGTTTAAGTGCCCAGTATTGAAGTGGTTAAGAGCTCCTTTTACTGGAACTAAGGGGCCAAGCCCAACCCCTGAACAACAACCCCACACCATAATCTCCCCTCCACCAAATGATTTGGAGGGGTGGCCCAATACTTTTGCCAATATAGTGTGGATGAGTGAGTGTGGGGTTGAGGAACTTAACTGACCTTAACCTGATAGAACACCTTTGGGAGGAATTAGAGCAGAGAATGCCAGCCAGGCCTTCTCGTCCACCATCAGTGTCTGACCTCACAAATGCACTTCTAGAAGAATGGTCAAACATTCCCATAGACACTCCTAAACCTTGTGGACAGCCTTCCCAGAAGAGTTGAAGCTGTTATAGCTGCAAAGGGTGGGCCAACTCAATATTGAACCCTACTAAGACTGATAAGCCATTAAAGTTCATGTGCATGTAAAAGCAGGCGTTCCAATACCTTTGGCGATATAGTGTATCTCTCGCTCATTAGATTACTGGGTTGCTTGTTGAAAATTTTCCATTCCAAGTTTCAAAGTATGAGCACTAAGCAGGACTAAAAGCCAATCAGGATCTGCTGCATATCAGTGCATTAACATGTAACATGTTGACAGGAGGAGACAGCACAAGTGAACAGAGTTGATAACTTAGCAATGTGTTCCAGCTCCTTCAATGTCCAGTCAGCAGGCTACAGACATGGAACTGAGACCACGGTGCTTTAGCAAACCTAATGTCTTCTAGTTTTGATTTAGATCTGCTTTAATTATTTATATTCACGCAGCTTCCACAGCTTAACCACTTCAGCCCCGGAAGGATTTACCCCCTTCCTGACCAGAGCACTTTTGGCAATTCGCCACTGCATTACTTTAACTGACAATTGTGCGTTCGTGCGACATTATAAAAGAGTGACAATTTTGCAAAAAAAACAATATTTCTTACTTTTTGCTAAAATGCATATCCCAAAAAAATGTAAAAAAAAAAATGTATTCATCAGTTTTGGCCGATATGTATTCTTCTACATATTTGTGGTAAAAAAAAAAAATCACACGGCGATCTGCTATTTTTATCGGGACTTTGATATTGCAGCCGACATGTCGGACATTTTTGACACTTATTTGGGACCATTGACATTTATACAGCGATCAGATCTAAAAAAAAAAAACACTGATTACTGTGTAAATGTCATTGGCATTGAAAGGGTTAACCTGTAGGGGGTGCTCTAGGGGTTAACTGTGTTCCCTCACTGTGTTCTAACTGCATGGGGGCTGGACTGGCAGGGACATAAGAGATGTAACTGATCCGATTACAGGGAGCAGTAAATCTCTATCATGTCCCCTGTCAGAACAGGGAACCGCAGTGTTTACATTGACGGTTCCCCGTTCTCCTTTCTCTCACAGGCAGTTCGCCGGCAGACATCGAGTCCGCCCGACCCATGGCCACGCTCAGGGAGTGTGCGGCGGGCACGAGAGCTCCGGCGCACGTCCGTCCGCTATCGCACATGCGTCGATCGCCGTTTATAGTGGTTTTAAGTGGTCAAAGAGGAACCGCAGTCTGCTCACATAATTTGTAATTAAAACATATTTGCCATTCTGGAGCTTCCCTCCAACCACTTTGCATATTATTTTATATATACTGTGATTCTGTACTTGCCAAATATGCTGCAGAAATCTCCCTCCACTAAGGGTCCTTTCACACACACGGACCGTTCATCAGTTCATCGGTTTATCAGTTCATCCGTTTTTCATCCGTTTTTTTCATCCGTTTTTTTCATCCGTTTTTTCATCTGTGGTCATCAGTTTTTTTTTACATCCACTACCAATGCAAAAATGGATGAAAAACTGACCGTTCGTCAGTTTACATCCGTTTTTCGTCCGATCCGTTTTTTTTTTTGACGGATGAAAAATAGGACTTTCATCCGTTCAAAAAAACGGATGCTGACGGAAGCGGATGAAAACTGATGCAAATTAATGATCATCAGTTGTCATCCGTTTTTTCCATAGAGGTGCATTGATGTCCGTTTTTCATCCGTCAATGGATGGATGAAAAACGGACAAACGGTCCGTGTGTGTGAAAGGGGCCTAAGTCTGGCTGCAATCATTTTAACTGTGGGCAGCTGAAGCTGATGCCGGTTCACTTCCTGGATTTACACAGACACACAGAGGCACACCTCCAGCTCTGCAGCTCTCATCCCTCTTATGATCCCCCCCCCCCTCCTGGCAAACTCTCACAAGAGTATGAGAGAGAGCCGTGCATGTGCATGATGTCATACGCCTAGGCTAATGACCACACAAAAACAGGAAGTGGGCTGTATAAGGTATTTACTGGCAGAACAAAAAAATGTTTTACTATCCAAAGTTAAAACAACAAGGGCAGAAGATTTAATAGATGGAAAGATGAAAAAAATTACTGAAGGTCTGCTTTAACCATGTGGAGATGAAACTGCATGATAGATTTTACATTTTAGCACTGGGTAAAACTGCAGGCTTCGTCTACATTTATATATTATAGTGGACCTTCCATAAAATGAAAGGTCTGCAACAGGCAGGAACTGTCACCCCAGCCTAAACAATTCTAGTGGAAGTCACGGGACAAGCTGCAAATGCAGATCTGTTGTGGTTAACTGGTTATTATATATTCTTCAAAACAGTCTTAAAGTAATAAAACCAAAAGCAAACATTTAGTATATTGCAGCTTAGCATTTCACAGATGATGTGCCCACATTTGTTTTCTTTTTTAGTCTTTCTTTCCCTTATTTTCACCTGGTAATCTGCCCAGTAAGGCCTGATTCACACCTATGCATTTTTAGTGCTTTTTGCATTTTGCAGATTTGCACTACAGAACGTGTTCCATAGGAACAAAAATGCATAGTTGTGAATCAGGCCTAAATCTGTTGTTTTTCAAATGATCAAGCTCTTTTGCAGATGTAGCAGTTAGTGCTTATAATTAGTGTTGAGCGAACCCGGACTGTAACGTTCGGGTCCGTACCGAACTTTCGGGTGTCCGTGGCACGGACCCGGACCCGGACATTTCAAAAATCGTTCGGGTTCGGTCCGGGGTTCTGCTATTTTACTCCACATGTTGAGAAGCTGCAGGGCAGCCAATCAACAAGCGTTTCACTGGTTTGCCCTTAGAAGCCATCACAGCCATGCCTACTAATGGCATGGCTGTGATTGGCCGGTGCATCATGTGACCCAGCCTCTTTATAAGCTGGAGTCACAGTGCTGCAGTCACATGCTCCTTGGGTTAGTATAGGGAAAGGTAGCTGACGGCGTGAGGGACAGATTTTAGCCATTTTAAGACCTGATCCTGCATCCTGCAATGTCAGGCCCAAGCGAGT